>CABEEJ010004964.1:43857-56309 GCA_901482245.1 Timema douglasi
ATCATAAGTTTATGACATTATGCCAAGACCTACTATTAAATCCTAATACACAAGAACATTGCTATTTTATAGAGTAGTGGTGGAACTTTATTTGTGTAACAAAGGAGGGGGAAAGGAATCAAACAAAAACGTTTTTCCGGGACTTTATACCCTTCTCTCCCCCAATTAATGTTAGAAATTTGAATGTTCCTAGAAGTTATTTGTAGTCTTCCTCGTTTGAAGAATTTAGGAAAATTATACTCTTTAAACAGTTATTTTACTCCTACGGTCTATTTTTAGTAATCCTTCTTCAGCAAATTTTTGAAGTATTGATGCTTCTATAAGCTATTTTAAGAAGTTCAAACCAGATTTAAAAATAAATAAATTGGATTATCTAGAATCTATTTGAAGCGATCCTCACACATAACTTTTTTATAGTTTGGAATGCCCTAGAAGTTATTTAGAGTGTTTTTCCCCTGATTTTTTTTTCTTTTGAAAATTATATGCCACTAAAATTTATTTAAATTGGTCTTCCACCAGAAAATTTTCAAAATTTGATATGGTTAAGAGCTATTTGGAACTGTCCTCGCTTGAATTAGAAAATAAAATTAGATACCTTTAGAATCTATTGAAAGTGGTCTTCTCAACACATCTTAAGAAATTGAATGTTTTTGGAAGGTAATTGGGATGGTCATAGCTTGGATTAAAAAAAACCATATTATATGCATATAGAGGCTATATGGAGTGGCCCTTCCCTGACATATTTTTGGAAAGTGAATGCCACTAAAATTTTGGGACTAGGTGGTTTGGACACCGTACACCCCCCCCCCCCCTTCTTTCATCCATATATTCAACATAATAGTCACTGTCTTGACATACTTCATGTATACACTCACTCCTTCCCTGCCCTTGCAAGGTTTCCACTTGAAATAAAGAAAATAATTAAGAAACACTTTATGCGATAGTTTTGACGTCATTTTGCCAACCATAGAAGTGCCGACCCACCCCGATTTTCAAAGCTGTATGTCTACTGATTGTCCACTCTTCGCAGTGTGGCAACGCCTCGCTCCTTTCTATTCGTAATCGGACGCTCCACCTAGCTGTTTCGTTATCATCATCATCATCATCCTCTGCATCATTATTATCATCAAAAATTAATGTTTTCAGCCTGTGGATCGGTCAATTTAGTAAAATGTCTCCATCTACCTTTATCCTTACACTATTATTCCTCCTTTAATCGCTTCCATTCTTCACCTTTCCCTTGCACACTTTCTGTTACTTGCGCCTCCCATCTCTTTCTTGGCCTCGCTTGCGGCCTTTTTACCCACATACTTAATTTCCATAATTTTATTTGGAAATGCTCCTCGCAAACGTCCTACTCATGGCTTCTACTTTCCTAATCTCTCTTACATTCAATATCTATGGTTCTGCTGCATGTATGACAATAGTTACAAAGTACGCCCATTACAACACTTCCTTACACTTCATGGGCAATTCTCTTATCCATAGCAGGTCTCTTACACACCTATAGAGCAACTCTTCTTGCTGACCTCTTCTCATTAGATCCCATCTACTTCCACCTTTCCCCTCAATCATGTTCTGTTCTTTTCTCAGCTATACTTCGCTCAAATTTATAACTTTACTAGGATTTATCCTCTTCCTTAACATTACCATCACTTCACACTTCACCATGCAAAGTTTCATTCCACTCTCTATCACTTCTTCATTCCATTCCTGTAGCTGTTCCTGTACTTCATCTTTCTGCTCCTCCTTAGCATCCAGTCATCAGCAATCGTCATGGTTTTCATTCTCTTCTCCCAGAGTTTTCCAGCCACTTTATTTATGGCAATTTACAGTACCTTTACAAATAGTAGAGGTGAAAGGGTACTCCCCTATTTCACTCAATTTTTTTAATTTGCAGTAACCTTGTCCTTCCAATCTCTGTCTTAACACAAATCCTGTTATCCTCATACAGGATTTTCTCTTCCATTAAAGCTCCTCTTTCCAATTTAGCCTCTTAGGTCGGTTTCAAAATTTATTTCTATCCACGCTATCATATGCCTTCACCATATCTGTAAATACCATTACCAAGTCTTTCCCAAATTCTAAACTTCTTTCCATCAGATGTTCTATGGCAAATATCAAGTCTATTGTATATCCCTGTTCCTTAAATAAGTTCTGTTCCTCTCTTGAACTTAATTTAATTTTATTTCTTATTCTATTTCCGGTATATTCTCATATGTTTTTGTAGAGTGGCACATCAGCGTTATCCTTCTATGATTCGTACACCTCCTCCTGCCTGCTCTCTTTGTTTATGTACTCTAAATGCAGTATTCAACTTTTAAGTTTCTAATGCCATGGATTATGTAAGTAGAGTTTTCTTTAATTTCAGCATTCTAGTTTAATTACCCTATCTTGACCCCTCGGAGAGAGAAGTATTGAGATCGTAAAAAAAAAGAAAAAAAAGAACTCATTTTGATAAATGTCAACCTTTTATGACCCTCTACAACAGAAAAAGTTATTTTAGTGATGCCGTCCTTATGAGCCGTATGCAAGAACTTGACTAAGTAGATGCTAAGTGGACACTAGCATGGGTTTGCTTGCATCATCACAGGTTAAAAGTGGACCGATAGTGAGCTCGGAACCACAACATCAGTCCACTAAGCATTCACTGACTTTCTTGCATACCGACCTATGTCTGTGTGTTTGCATCTCGGTCCAGAACCGAAACCATTTTACCAATTGGGTTAAAACTTGGTATCTAGGGATTTTATAAAGTTTCCCCGAGGAATTTTTATCTATCTAAAACTAGGAGTAGTTTAATGAAGGGTAAAAAGGGATAAAATCAAATTTCTTGAAATCAACTCTAACTTATTTTATTAAACTTTGTATCTAGACATTGTTTAGCATTATAAAGAAAGTGGAAATTCTTAGTCTTCCATTAAAATGACTGAGGGTACTTTAAATTAGCAAAAATTCCAAATTTTGATCATATAGGTATCTAAAACCATTTCAGATATGAAATAACTTATGTTTGTAACATTGTAAGAATATTAAAAATAAAATATTTTGTTCGAGATTTAAATTTATAAAACCAGTAGTTTCTGAGCTAATAGTAAATATAATGCGTTTTATTCAGGTCTGTGAAATATGAATTTGATTATTATGCTCTTTGGCGGACCGAGATGTTCCTCTTTTAAAATGTTTCGGTAGCAGTATATATTATTTCATTTATGGTTTTTGGTGGAATGTTTTTTCATTAAAGTTTATTATTTGTTTCACAAAGTTAACGATTTTTTTTTGTAAATGTCCTTATATTAAAATAAAAGAGAAAGTTTGTGTAGGGCATCGAACCATTTATTTTAGTTGTATATTTTATTGCAATGCATGTTTTTTGGGTGCTACCCATCTTATGTTCTTTCGGGTCATCTGAAACGTATTTTTTTTGTTTGAAAGAAAGTATAGGGAAGATTGATAAGAACAAATAGGAGTATAATCGTAGCAGGAATTTCACAGGGATTTAGAAAGGCGCAAAAACTAAGCATTATTTATTCACAAAAATTTGATTGGAAAATGGATTGAAAAAGTACATTGTGGTAGCCCCAAAATTAAAATGGGAGTTTAAATTCCCCTGATAGCAGATTGAAAGGTTCTTGAAAAAGTACATTGTGGTAGCCCCAAAATTAAAATGGGAGTTTAAATTCTCCTGATAGCAGATTGAAAGGTTCTTTCAATGATGATCACACTATTAATGTAAATTCAAATAAGAATCAATAAAACTTAATTGCTATAATCAGCCTAACATTTATATACACTTTTACAAGCTATTGGCGCTATTAGAGATAATTTAATGTGCAGCTAGACCACATATTCTGTTATTAAGTTTTATCTATTTGGGCGACTTTAAGACAAATAGAGCGACTTTTTGTACTATGAATGGTAAAGGAGTCCTTATGACAGGACTTAGATAATTGGTTCTACGACCTCCCTTGTTTTTCATGTAATCTTATAAACCATTAAGTTGTTTTTTTATATTTTTCTAATTTAACTCTTACATTATTGTTTATTTATAACCAGCCTTCCCCTCCCTAAATTATCCATTAACTTGTCATGTAATTTGTTTGGTCTACCTCACTTTATCAACATCATTTGACTATTTTTCAACTTAAAATCTTTTCAATTATGTTCACAATTTATGTTATTTTTTCAAGTTTTAACTCATTTTAATTCATTTTACATTGTTTACATTCAACGTTTAGCTATTACTTTTTATTTAAGTTCCACTTTATTCAATTTAATTCAATTTTTTATATTTACAATTGGTTAAATTTTCATTCATATTGCTGTAATTTACTTTAAAAAGTGAGTTAACCCATTTCTATTCTACTTGTATTCTTACTCAATTTTAAGGTAGTTTCTGGTTATTAACGCCTGTCATTCTAATTACTACTGTGTACATTATTTTTAATATTCTCCTGAATTGCGCCTTACTGTTAAATATTCAACCATTTATAAAACAACACTCCACTGTTTAACCTTTTTACTCATATCATTGTATGTTTTATCTAATGCTTTGACTTTAATTAAAAAATGCTATGACGCATTAACCATCACTTCTTATATTCAACTTTTTGCATTCTATTTATCTGTATTATCAAGCATATCAAGCATTATCTAAGTCTGTATTATTTTATCATATCTTACACTCCTTACGAAAGAGTATTTTAGAATGTTTTCTAAAATGTTGTACTTTAATCCAAGGCATGTCAAACTCGTTTGATCATTAGGGTCATTTGAACATTGACAATAATGAGGGACACACATTAAACATTGAAAATAATTAGATTGAGGTGCATTCCAGAAAGTCTAATACTGTCACCATCTCAGATGGAAATATATCTCAATTTTAAAATCCTTATTAAAACAAATATAATATTAAGACTAAATAAAATGTTAAAACCTATCCTATATTCTCTTATTACAGATTCGAAACTTTAATTTGCATCAAGTTTGTAAGTGGCTTTTTGATGCGTTGTCAAAGTCACGTTCAGAATAAATGATAAATGCGTATCGGTAAATGGGATTTATCTGGTGTTTGTTCCTTTTCATGAGCGAAAACATACTTATGTGCTGAAAAATATTGGACATATTTGGTGCGCAAATTCAACCATTAATCGATTTTTGGTGAGTAGTGATTAAGATTTGGTACAACAACATCACTTGTTAGATTTCATCAAATAATGACCAATTTCCAAATGTCATAATCTCGAATTTGTATTCCTACAACGTTTATAAAAATATGAATTGGGCCACATTGTTTGTTGGTTAATCAAAAGGTCCGTGGGCCACACATATTAAAGAATCGGGGCACATGCAATCCGCGGGCTGCATATTTTGCTGCCTGGTCTAATCTTATTATTATTATTATTATTATTAGCACCGCGTCTTACTACCCGTTCGGGTTATACGCACTTACGGTAATGTGTAATGGTAGGGTGAACCTACAGTTTAACGTGGAATCCGAACCACGGTGGAGGCCTAACATTCCCCACATTCACAAGATGTCTTGTCAGAGGTGAAGGAAGCGTTTGGTAACCAGATAAATCTATGCCGGGACCGAGGATTGAACCCCGGACGCCAGCATAGAAGTCTGATGACACCTTACCCCTAGACCGCCAGGTCACCTGGTCTAATCGATGCCGTAAAATGTGTGATTTTTTTAACGTATGTCATAATATGCCACCTGATTGAAAGAAATATGCTCACACTGTAGCATTTCTTATGCTAGTGGCCATTCTGGAAATTAAAAACCACTAATAAAATTCACAATTATTATCTTAACACATTTTATTCATCCCTGTTAAAAATGACTATTTGTTTGAGGAAGGCTATAATTATGTGTTCCATTCTAAACCTTAATTTCAGAATTATATATATTGTTTCCAACTTCATTGAATATGATCTTATTTTATATTACTATAAATGATAAGACACAATCGCACAAATTTTACAATATTATCGATAAACAATCCATGTATTATTATTAATCTGTAAAAATAGAAACTTTTTTTTATTTATCATGAAAAACTATACGCAGGTACCTATTTTGAGCCCAATCATCAAGAATAATTTTTTTAAAAATTCAAATTTTCTGATTAATTTTTTCAAAAGTAAACAGGCCCTAAATTTATTTTAGAAAAGTAAACATAGGGTACAATACTATTTATCATGTAAAATAGTACCCCGATACTTATTTTGAACAAAATTGATAGAATTATTTTCTTTAAAAAGTCAAATTTTACAAATATCATTATTCAGTAAATTACTATAAAACAATTTTTCTTAGAAATATGAATATAAGTTATTTAATTATTTATAACGTAAAAACTTAACAAATACTCATTTGAACCAAATAGTTTGAGCCATTTTTTTAAAAAATATTCAAATTAAAAAAACCCAATAAACCGCAAACTACCCTTAGACAAATTGAACCTCCAAAAATAGGTATAACGTTTTATTTGTCATGTAAAACACCTCCCAGATATATATTAAACAAATTTCTTTGGACATTTAAAAAATCTTTAATTTTTGAAAATCACTCATTGGTGAAACTACCTTTTAACGAATTTTTACCAAAATATCAAGTATAAGATTTTGTTGAGGATCCATTTTAAATAAAATTGTTAGAGCAATTTTCGAAAAATTTGGTATTAAAAAAATTACCATAAATACCCATAATTTGAGGGCTAGGGTTGAAATAAAAAAATGTCTCAAATTATCTAGAGATTAAGCTTTAACAAAATTCATCAAACCGTTTCAGATCTGTGGACAGGCACAGACAGACATACGCGTGAACAGAAATAATGGTAAAATACACTTTTTAGTTTCGGTTACCCCAGCCCGATGAAATCCTGTGATGATAATGACTACGTGATGACAGTAGAAGTCTTAATGTGGATTCACACATTCACAGAAAAACTAGCGCAGAACAGAAACGTGGTCATGTGACTAACTCTAAGCCAATCACGAGCTGTTCCACTGAAGTTAGACTATTCTCAACTTTGTCCGTTCTGCTCGTGATGTTAGGCACAGGAGAACCAATCAAATCTCAGAACCAACCATCTCAAATTAGTGCGCATGCGCTCTACAGGTAGAAGAGGTGACCTGGCGGTCTAGGGGTAAGGTGTCAGACTTCTGTGCTGGCGGCCGGGGTTCAATCCTCGGTCCCGGCACAGATTTATCTGATTACCAAACCCTTCCTTCACCTCTGACAAGACATATTGTGAATGTGGGGAATGCCAGGCCTCCACCGTGGTTCGGATTCCACGTTAAACTGTAGGTCCTTAATTTCATCTCACAATCACCCTACCATTACACATTAGCGTAAGTGCGTATAACCCGAACGGGTAGTAAGACGCGGTGCTAATAATAATACAGGTAGAAGCTAGCAGACCGTTGTGAGGAGATGTGAAATAATTCGTTAATGTAAAGCGGGTTTATGGATGTATTGGTTTGTGCCATGACACAGCGTTATAATTTGTAAACATCAATAGGAAGAATGGTCTGAAATATATTTTTATTCACTAGAAAATAATATATTTTGATAATCAGCTGTTTTAAAGCGTTGCAATGCATTATGGGTCAAATTAGTGTATGAATTACTGCACAGATTCTGCTTTCTATTATTCATAGAACGTGGGAATAAAGCTTTAGACCTAACTTAAGCCCAAATATCCGGACTATGGCATCCATAGGAACAATTTCCCTTAGGGAAAAATAACTATTGTGCAGACGTGAATTGAACCTGGGACCTCTAAATTAGTAGCTAGATATGCTGACCACTAGGACCAAAGGGCAGGCCGAAGTTAATACTGCCACACACACATTCTTGGCATTAAATCATAATAAGTTTTTTTTCCAGGCTAAGTTGGCTTCTAAGCCATCCGTTTGAAAATCACAATCTTTAAAAAGAGAACGATAAATAAACTAATAATAGCTCTAAGTGGATAATAGGTTAAATCATTTGATTGTAAATACACTTTTCAGACTTCAACAGCCCAATTATTATTATTATTATTATTTTAGATTTCCCAAGTAAAATCAGAATTTAACTTTTGAGACAAACCCAAATTCATGATTTTTTTAAAGTAAAAAAGAGGCCATTAGCCATTAGTCAATTTCCCAAAGGCCTCTCGTATTTATGTTATCATGATTAAGTCCATGTGGACTTATAGCTTTTGGAACACTTATTTTTTCAAATGGTTTATTTTGTATCCATTTATAAAAGTGTCTATATCAAATTACCTCATTATTTTTATTTGTTTGAAATGTCTTATTTATTTTTCTGTATTACTAATTTCATCACAAACATGAGGCAATAGGCTACTTCTTCTGTTTATCTGGTTTTTTGTTTGTCTGTAGGGTGACTCACAAGACAGCCTTTTAAGATAAACTCTATCTATTTACATATTCCTCTTGTCTGGAACATAAATAATGTAGTAAATTAAGGAAAAACGAATGTCGAAAGGTAGAATGGAATAAATAGCTTGGGAGATAAGAGTACGATTATTATTTATGACGGTGAAAAGAGAAAATAAACTGAAAATAAGCACGAATGATATCATACATCATAATTCTACATGATAGTAGATTTTAAACATTATATTTCGTAAAAAAATATCAAAAGCACTCTATTTTTGTTGTTGAAAACGATGTGTAATTTGTATCTGTCTATTTATAATCTGTTATGTGATGTGAATATATATTAGGGTGAAAATAAATACAGGGGTGACATGAAAGTCAGTCAAGTTCAAACGTTTATTAAATTTTAAGAAATTTGCCCAGAAGAAAGGTTTACACTCTGAAATTTTAAATCCAAGCGCTATTGTTAGAACAACCAGAATACCCAAGCTTGTATTCTCCATCAACACAAAATTCCCTAATCTTTCAAATACTTGTCAGAATAAGTACAAGAATTTATTAAATGTTCAACGTCCTATTAGGAGAAAACACGGTGAATCACCTGTTTGGTCAAATAATCATGTACAGTATAACATTTTAATCACAAAGTTTTTCAATAACTCACTAAACTTAAGGTAAGTACATAGGAAACGTGAGGAATGGCCAGTGATTTTGCAGTTTTTATAGAAAAAAAATGTATTGGTCAAAATAAAAAATATAGCTTCATTATAAAAAATAGTTTAATTTTCTTCACATGGTGATGTCAACAGTTGTCGAATATCTGTACTTAGTATAGCGGCATTAGAGGACACACATTTTATACGAAGAGAAAATGTTGTCATTAAATTCCAGGAAACTCTTGGCAGATACTCAAGAAATGTTGAGGTCAGAATGCGAAGAAAATTAAACTTTTTACCTTTGAAGTGAAGCAATATTTTATTTATTTTAACCAACACATTTTAAATATAAAAACTGCAAAAACACTTACCCTTTCTTACGTCCTCTAAATTTCCACCATAAGAGCGTGCTCACTAAACTTTGGGCCCTCCTAATATCCTGAATCCTACTAATATATCCTATATCCTTATAAATAATTTCATAAGCCCGTTTCCGGTAATAGAAATTACGAGGAAATTACAACATATTTTTACAAACAACCACTCATTTTAATGGTTAGGAGTCCAAGATGTCGGAAAAATAGTAGTTTTACACAAAATCCGATTTTCACAGAGAATTTTCATTTTTTTAATTTTTTTTTAGTCACTATGGAAACCGTTATTTGCTGCATGGCTGTAAATCTCTAAATAAAACATATCTTTGGCTAAAAATAACAACTCAATCTTTATTTGTTGGTCCAGCACATCACAATTTTCTCTTTATAAGAATAATTCTCTTTGGATGCTGTTCATAGCACATCTAAATTGAGATGCCTAAATTGGTGAAACATTCATTTTTTATTAGAAGGATGTTGTCTTTAATTTGCATTTAAGTCAATAATATTGAGCATAATTCGAAAATAAAAGTGTTAAGTTGTTAAGTTCGTGAAAATATTGTCTACTTTATGTTTCGCGCATGATAAAATAATGTTTAAATATGGTTTGGTATGTATTATAAGCTCAAAAACTATAAAATGATCTTGAATAATGTTTAAAAATAGTCATTTTAACTAATTAAGTATTAGTTTTGGTGTTAATTTTTTTCTTCTTCAAATAATGGCTTTTGATGTTCATTTTTGCAAAAAGTAACACAATAAAAATGCATAATTTGAGCTATTAATTTTACCGCTTAATTTTTAGAATATGATATTTAAAAGAGTAATGATTTGTGTACCCAATCTATATTATCACATTCTTACAAATACAGTTATGTTTCCATGTTGATACTTAATTTAGAGTGAATGATATTTTAAAATAACAATTTTTTTGTACCGCATCTATATTATCACATTCTCTCTTTATATCTGACACGCTATCTCACAATCCCACACACTCTCTACCCTCTCTCTCACACACCCACACCCACACACACCCACACCCACACACACACACACAAACACACACTATAACACACTCTCTCTCATATAATATTATCTCTTTCTCTTTCTCACACAGGCTCTAGCCTCACATACACTCTCTATCACACAATTTCTCTCACACTATCTTTATTATACTATCACTCTTAAGCTTCCTTTTTCCCAAACTCTTTCTCTCTCTCTCTCAAATGCTCTCTCACAAACACTCGCGCTCTCTCTTTCTCTCAGACACTCTCTCTCTCTCAAACCAACTCTCTCTCAAACTCCCTCTCTCTCAAAATCCTATTTCAAACTTTCCCAAAATCAATCTCACTCTCTTTATCTCAATCTAACTCTATTTCAATCTCACTCTATTTTAAACTCACTCTTTCTATATAAACTCTCTCTCTCTCAAACTCTCTTTCTCTCAAACTTACTCTCTCAATTTCTCACTCTATCCCCCTCTCTCAAACCTCTCTCTCTAACTCTCTATCACTCTAATTTGATAAGCCCGTGTGCGATAGTAGAAATTGCTAGGAAATGGCTGAACAGATTTTGACAAACGACTTCTCTTTTTAAAGGTTAGGGATCTAGGATTTCAGGGAAAAAGTAGTTTCCAACAAAAAGCTGACTTTCTCAGATAATTTTCAGCTCTTCATTAATTGTTTACATCACCATATGTATGGACATGTAGATAAAATATTTCTCACTGCTTACAAATAATACCAATTCAACTCAAACTTTAGTGGTTTGGTGCAACGAATATAAAGATTACGGCATTTGTTTGTATATTTATCAACAAACCGATGATATCAGGTTATCTATATATAGATGGCATTGTTGATTTTAACCCTTACGCTTCTTTGCCTTTGAATGTTTACCTCTGCTCTTATGTATAATCTGATAAGCCCTTTTCCAGTAAGTGAAATTGTGAGAAAATGGTTGAACCGATTTTGACAAACGTACACTCATTTTAAAATGTTATGGGTCTGGGATGTCGGCAAAAATAGTAGCCTAAAACCAAAACCCAAATCTCCTAGCTAATTTTCCATCTTTTCGTTCCGTGTACGCAAGGACCTATCTGTACAATCATTATTTGTTCACATCACCATGGAAACCATGATTTGTGTAGAGTTGTATATGGATTGATAAAATATTTATCTTTTGTTAAGAGTAATAACTAATTGTTGCTTGAGTGCTTTAGTGCAACAAAGAGATATAGAGCTGAAAGAGGGGTCGTTTCAAAGTTTTCATTGTGGTTTAAAGGAGGCAAATAAACGTTTTGATTCAAATTAGACACCAAAAGATCTATGTAAGGTTTATAGCCTTTGACGAGTAAACTATTAGCTATAAAGTCGAGAGAATGTTTTTTATAGAGATCTTTCCCCAATAAAAAGTTTAGAATACATTTTAGTTCATTAATCTGCAGAATTCGCTGCAACGATCTACTAGTAATGATATCTTGATGATGCGACTTCTTTACAACTCATCCAAAGGAAATAGAATAAAAAATGATGAAACGTATTTATATAATTTGCAATAACAAATAATAACAATATTACAAATGACAAAAAAAATAATTGAAAACCAAACACTTATTGACACCTTAGGAAAACTTCCCCAACAGACAGACTAAATCCAACCCTCAAACCTGCTGGACCATCCATAGTAGTTAAGACCTGTCCGGATCAGTGTCGAGAAGATATTAATTAACCTCATTCCATCGTCTTATTTTGGTCATTTTTATTCTCTACCTCTAGTTTTAAATAAAAGTATCATCAGTTAATTTTACTTTTTCATAAGTTATTAGTTTTTATATATATATATCTATCTATCTATCCATCCATCTCAACAACACCTCAATTCACCTTACAACCTTAACTCACTTTTTCATTATTTTTGTTTTTTCTCAAAAGTATTATTATTATTATTATTAGCACCGCGTCTTACTACCCGTTAGGGTTATACGCACTTACGCTAATGTGTAATGGTAGGGTGATTG
>CABEEJ010004965.1:0-17175 GCA_901482245.1 Timema douglasi
ATCATTTTGTTCTATCATTAATAGTTTTCGCAGCGCACGTGATTGAAGGAAGTTTTTTGTTTATTTTTTTACACCTTGGGTTAGATATAACAAGCTGACGCTACACTACAACTATTTACGACCACAGTACAGGAAGTCTACAGGGTAAACACCACTAGGACCACCATACAACACGAACTCCGACAACAGCACCCGGATTTTGACTTTCTGATAGCCCGAAAACGGAAAGCGAGGAGAGACTGGCAGTCCTACAGAACCCCACACCACAGGACAATCTGCAACCGACTCATATCACTAGTTAGGAGGAGAATCAAAGCCATCAGAAGGGACGGATTGGACACTTACGTCTCCGAGGCCGCACTTGATAGAAACAAGTTGTGGAAAGTAACACGACAGCTCGGAGGGACCTCTTTAAATAGGACTATACCAGCTATCCACGGGGAATACGGCATGGTCTACGAAAGCACAGAGATGGCTGAAGTCATAGCCGAGGTTCTAGAAAAACAGATCAAACCAAATGACGAACCACAAGACTACGATTTTACCAGAGACGCGACTAGAACAGTCATGGACTATCTGGAAGGAGCGAACGACACCAGCACATAGGTAATCACTATGGACGAGCTCACCACCACTATAAAGTACCTACCTAGGAGAAAAGTGGCAGGACACGACCGCCTGACTAACGAAATATTAAAACAAATGCCAGGGAGAGCGGTAATACCGCTATTGGCACTAATAAACGCACTAATGACGTTCTGCTACTTCCCGACTGACTGGAAGCTGGCTAGGGTAATAACAAGCCCTAAACCTGGTAAAGATCCAATGTTCCCACAGAATAGAAGGCCTATTATTCTACCAACGACCCTGAGCAATGTATATGAGAGACTAATTATCAAAAGACTAAAAGCAATAAACAATAAGCTAAGAGTTATTCCAAACCTCCAATTCGGATTTAGATGCCACCATTCCACCACCCATCCCGCATTAAATATAGTAGAAGACGTAACTGACGCATTTAAAGAAAAGAAATATGTAATAGCGATCTTTCTAGACGTCGAGAAAGCTTTCGTCAAAGTTTGGCACCTTGGACTTATTAAAAAACTAATAAAATTCAACTACCCCAAATGGTTAATCTTATTGATAGCCAGCTTCCTCAGACGACGTACGTTCCAGGTGGTTATGAACGGCAAAAGATCGCAGACACACACTATTAAAATAGGGGTACCGCAGGGCTCATCACTAGCACCACACTTATATAGCATTTACGTATCAGACATTCCCATTCACGATCATGTTCAGGTTAGACTTTTCGCCGACGATACCATGCTCTATGTAGCTAATATTAACATAAAATACGCATCAATTGCAATGTAACGATACCTCCTCCTCCTCCAGGACTGGCTTTCCAACTGGAGAATTAAAGTAAATCCCACCAAATCAGCAGCAGTAATCTTAGCTAAATGTAGGAAAATGCTCCCCGCCCCACTTACCCTATTTGACACAGAGATCCCACTCCAAGACGAAGCCAAGTAACTTGGGATCACAATAGATAGGAAACTCACATGGAGGAGTCATATAGATAATACTAAGAGCAAAGTAATGGCTAGATTCATACAAATGTACTCACTATTCAAAGGAGGGCAGCTCTCAATTCCCACTAAAGTACTACTATACAAGTAGATAATTCAACCCGTCATGCTTTATAATTGTGTAGTATGGAGCTATGCCTCCAAAACACACATCCGCAAACTTCAGATAGTATAAAACAAAATACTAAGGATACTCACAGGGGCAGACAGATACACTAGTAATGCCGACATACACACGATGACAAACTGCCGCCAACTACAAGAAATATACCAGGACAGAAACAAGAAATTCTACAATCAGACGGAACCATACGAGAACGAACTTGTTAGAGGAGTTGGACAGTACGACCCGACTGAACCACGACACCGTGACGACCCAGGCTGGCGTAGTTGAGCATCTATTTATTCTATATAAATGTTAACCTCAAATAAAAATAAAAAGTACGAAACTAGATTTAGCATCATTGTAGCATAGAAATAATCTAATAATTGACAATTAACTACGCCAGAACGAAACCACCACCCAACTTAGACTGACCTTCACACAATCGCACATTTCATGCCATTACTACCTTAGTCACGGCCGGATGCAACTGGGATAACCGACTAGGTTTTCTACTGGTCAGAGGATAATACTGGCGCCGGGGTCGGCCCCAGATGGTGAATGGAAATGTTTCCTAATCAGACCTGATCCTAGAAAAGAAAATCCTACCACCCTTCGATATTTTATTACCTTTGTCACCACCGGAGTCCACTGGGATAACTAACTAGGTTTTCTACGAGTCAGAGAATAATACTGGCATCGGTGTTGGCCCCAGATGGGGAATGGAAATGTACCCATCCACTTCAGACCAAATCCCAGGAAAAGTACAATCCTACCGATCCATTCCCGGAAGCGACTCTCACAAATCACCCACAATTCACCATCATACCTTAAACACACCTTCCTTATCCCAAGAAAAAAAAAAATCCTCCCCATACCCGATCCAGTGCAATCACTCACAATCACCATTATCATCTCACAGTGTAATTCATACTTCTGTAATTTTCTTACAGCTTCATCTCATAGGTTTCACCTCAAGGTAAATAATTAATCACACTCAAGTTAAGAGTCACGACAGTGACTCGGTACTCAAACAATAAATCAGCTCTTTTTAAGATGAACTAGATTGGCGCTTCTGTCAATTTGGATATTCTTAGTCGGGCAACAGCCAAACGGTCAGCGGTCACGACTTGAGGCACTTGCACTTGATACGGACTTGATTTAAGTGAAGTTGCTCTACAGACGTCACCACAAGAGGTTGTGTGTGCATGACGTTTTTTAAACAGATGATTGCAGTTCTTCCGAAATTTTTTTAAGGCCTAGGTTGAGTGGTTTTTCCGCGGATTACCAGCGTTCTTATAACGGTCTGTGCTTTGAACTGTTAAATTAAAAAACATGTTTTTAACGTAGAATATTTTGGACCCTTTCAGGGCCAATAATTCCATATTACTGTGTCGTTTCAACGAACGATTATTAGTGTCGTCAAGAACGGCCAGTGAACGGTCAGCCGACCGGCAAAACCCAAAACGTGTGAAAGTGTAACAGTTAAACCCTTAAAAGTTTAAAATGTCTACCGAATCCGACGTTGACGTCACCGAGGTGGAAGAAGTAGAAGACACCATGTCCGAGGAGTCCCAGGATGGGAACATGGATACGCCTTTCACAGGAAAAGGTACCACGGAGTTACAACAACCTGGACAATCACGTATTACAAAAGATAACCAGCACCAATTTGTTTTAAGCTTTGAACCTGCCTCAACTATAAAACGGAAACACAGGGCCAAACCGGGAGTTGATGTTCCAGTCCCAAAGGCAATTAAGGTAACAAATCAATTCGCCTCACTAGATAGTGGACAGGTCAACAATGACCAAGAGGGTGCCACTATGGAGTCGGAAGACGACACCCAGTGTAAAGAGACTTCAACCAAAAAGGTAAAAACACCACCGATAGTGATTCCGAACGCGGCGGAATATAATAATATAGTCAAACTACTAAAGCAAAATCTTAAAGATGACTACAAAATCTACTGCATTTCACAGGGAATCAAAATAATTACTAGCTCCCTAAGAGACTACTCCACACTCTTAAAGCTTCTAAAGGTAGCTTCCTTCGGACACAATACATACATGTTGCAGAAAGATAAACCATTTAAAGTAGTTTTCAAGGTCCTACACTCTACCATGCCATGTGATTCCATAAGTTTAGAGCTCACCAAAATATGTTTTAAACCCATAAACGTGAGACAACTATTTTCTAAATTTCCTCCACAAACAGAGACACCTAGACCACTACCGATCTTTATTTGCACGCTGGAAAAAACCGAATCCGTCGCAAAGATCTAGGAGGTCAGGGCCATAAATAACACCATTGTGAAGGTGGAAGAGTACCAAAAATCGGTGAGCACCGTACTTCAGTGCCACCGATGCCAACGATTTGGCCACTCCAAGAACTATTGTTCTCAAACACCTCGGTGCGTCAAATGTCTCGAGGAACATTTGACTGCAGCATGAACCAAGAAAGATAGAGCCATGCCAGCTCACTGCGTAACCTGTAAGGGAGAGCATGCGGCAAACTAAACAACTGCCTCGTGCTAGTCAGAGAAATAGAAAAACGAAATAAGCAATTAAACAAATCTACTCGAGGGGTACATAAGCAAAAGGATCAAACTTCTCCACCCAGTTAGGTTACACAGCGATTCAGTAGAAACACCACACACCCGGTAGCGCATTCTCCCGAGGCCAAGCGGATAACACATGCAGCGGCCGTTGTAAACCTTCCCCAAAAAACCAAGCGAGAATTATTACAATACAAATGAGGCCTCCGACCTAAGAGACCTTTTTCAAATATTCGATGACATTAATCTCTCTGGCCTCCTTGCACATCTCAAAAACTACATGAGCAGGCTGAAAAACGCCCCAGACAAAACCACAAAGGCCCTAATTTTACTAGAAGCCGTCAACGAATTCTACTGTGATGGTAATTAACCAAACACATCACCCAGACGACTCCCTGAATGTAATGTTCTGGAACGCCAATGGCGTCCTTCAACAGGCCCACGAACTGGAACAGTTATTGCAGACTTCTAGGGTAGACATAGCTATCATTTGCGAGACACACTTATCATCAACTAAACGTTTGAGTTTATACGGGTACGACACTTACAGAACTGACAGGCCTAACGGAAGGAGCGGGGGAAAGGCAGTATTAGTTAAGAAAATCCTCAATCACTACCACACAGTCATACCGGGTACGGGGAACATAGAAACAACCTTAGTGATAGTTCCCACACCACGAAGGGAGATAATATTTAGTGCCGTGTCTAGGAGCCCTTCGGTCCCATTCACAGCCCAAGACTCAAACACGCTGACAGCAAGGAAAAATTTCTTCACCATGGGAGACCTGAACTGCAAATACACTCATTAGAAAATCCGCATATCCAACCAAGCTGGCCGTGCCCTGTCAGAACATGCGACCCTGAATAACTACGTAGTTTTGGCACCGGAGGAACCGACGTTCCACCTCTCCAACTACAGAAATCTTTCGGATGTGCTAGATGTCATACTTACACTCTTTAATCAACACCCTGGAGAATTGCGTACCTTGAATGAACTGGACCCCGACCACATCCCGGTTTTCTGTAGGTTCCTAATAAACACCAACCCCCGGAACTCTTTCATTATAATAAATATCCCAAACACTGAAAGGCCTAAATAACAGGCCACCCTGTAAAGTGCTATACCGCAAGAGTGGAAGGTAAAATCAACCAAATAGGTGGACAACTCGCTCACCCTCCTGACATCAACGCTCCTTGAGGCCCATAGGAAATCAACTACTTATGAAGCCCCAACACTCATCCTTAAGAGGGAGAACCCAGACCTCAATTTACTGATAGCACAGAAGAGGGAAGCGAGACATGATTGGCAAACCTCTCGCTCTCCGAGGCATCCGGCAGTATACAATAAACTAAGGGCCCTAGTTCGCCATAGAGTGAAGCAGCTTAAAATGATCCATTGGAACGAGTTCATCTCGGAAACAGTCAACGGTGGGGACAGTTTCTGGAAGATCACGAAACAATTAAAAGGGCGCACCCAGAGAACTAGAACTCCGGCCATTCACGGACGACAGGGGATGACCTACACACCCGCGGACAAAGCCGAAGTTATTGCGGAGTCTTTAGAAGATAATTTCAAGCCAAACAGTGAACCACAGGACAAGAACTTCTCAAAAGTGGTTAAAGAAGTAAGTCTATTCCTCGAAGAATCTTATGATATTCCACCACCCCGGGTGTCCAGACTGAAAGTGGAACAGGTCATAAGGAAGCTGAAGGAGAAGAAATACCCGGGAGTGGACAGAATTTAAAACTAGATGCTGTTCCATGCCCCTGGTACAATCATTATCCTGCTGAATGCCATATTTTCCACTACTTCCCAGAAGTTTGGAAAATGGTGGACGTGATATATATACCAAAGCCAGGCAAAGACTCAAAATTGCCACAGAATAAGATACCTATCAGCTTACTTAGCAGTCTTGGCAAGGTGTACGAAAAATCATCCTCGAAAGACTGAAACAATTTGCCCAGGAACACCGTATACTCCATGATACCCAATTTAGATTCCGTAGCCACCACTCCACAGTCCACCCAATCACCAGTCTTATCAAAGAGACTACGAAGAGTTTCAACAGAAAGGAGACTACACTCGCTGTCCTTATGAACGTGGAAAAGGCATTTGATAAGGTCTGGCACGCTGGCCTCCTTCGAAAAATGATCACCTTCAACTTCTCTAAGGCATTCATTCACACGGTAGGAAATTTCCTACACGGTCGCTACTTCAGAGTGAAGTCAGTCTGTCACAACATCAGAGCTGGAGTGCCACAGGTATCGGCCTTATCACCTTTTCTCTAGAGCGTTTATGTAGCGGACAGCCCTACCAATCCAAAAGTTAGGGTTAGACTATTTGCTGACGACACTCTCTTCTTCACTTCTCACAAAAACATCACATATGCCTTTAAACATATTCAAAGGTTTCTGGACCAGTTCGAGGACTGGCTGTAGAGGTGGAGGATAAGAGTTAACCCAGAAAAATCCACGGCCATCAGAATATTAAAAAGGAGGATACAGCCACAGGACCAGTTCAGGGTTCTGGATGAAATCATCCCCTACTCAAACGAACTAAGATACCTTGGCATCACAATAGACTGCCACCTATATTGGAAACCCCACGTTGAATACACGAGGAAAAGGGCGATGGGGGTCTTCGTCAGAAACTATTCACTCTTCAAGAGCCAGCAGCTGAACATACCAACAAAACTTCTCCTCTATAGAAGTCTGATCATGCCGCTACTCGTTTACGCCTGCGAAGCATGGAGCTATGTTGCACCAAATGTATTGAATCAACTCCAAGTGAAGGAAAACGAAAACGAAACGAAACGAAAGGAAAACGAAATAGTTAGAAACCTTGGGCAGTACAACCCCCGAGAACCCAGGAAATACAAAAAGTAAAGACTGGAGTAGGAGGTCCCTATCCACCTCCAACAATCCCAGACTAGCCTGTCCTAGTCCCCATCACTTTTATCCTTAGCAAACCCATCCACTCTATCCAACTTGATAATCGTCAAGAAATAGTTTCTCACAAATTCGCTATCACTTATCCAACCCTCACTTAGTGTCTAACATAAATTTGTGCTTTATTTCAGCTCGTCGACTTACACATCGGGCCTTGCTGCACTTGTGTCTACCATCACAGTGTACTTGGTCCTGATATAGTTACTCCACAACAAAACATGCTCTCCAATTCACAAATCCTTTTCAAATCTCCGTTAGCCTCCCACAACCAATAAACGCATCCATAAAAAGAGGTCATGGTCTGTGACTACAGATCGGTACTCTTAGGTATTAACAAGCAAACTACCTTCTCTGAGTGTAGCTACTGACAGTCAGAGCTGGTAACGAGGCAAACCAGGTAACAAGGAAGCGTCAGAGGCCAAGAAGGGAGTGCAAGGTGTCGTCCTGCCTCCCTTACGTGTTCCAGTTCATCTGGTGCTACCCAGCAAATTTTCAGACAAACGTCTTACACCTTCCGGGGAAACCTAAACTAGGTCACTAACACATAACTGAACTCTGGACGGACGTTTTGGTGGTTTATTGTAGTTGATCCTAATGGTGCCAACGAAGCTACAGCGTGCCGTAAAGCGTGACCGGCTGCAAAGCAATACCTCGCAGTCAGAGTCCGTCCTCTGGGACACCACTCAACACACAAATTCCACCCACACTGCATAGAGGGGAGCATACTAGCGCTTCCACACTGGCCACTATCCTGCCCTTTTCAGGGCTGCGCGAAATGGCCGCCGCAACACTGACCTAAAAACTCCTCAGATCAAAAATTACACCAGCGCAAATAAAACATTCGACTAGTGACGACACCGAAATGGAATCGGACACAGATGGACAAGAGACATTTACACTGGCCTCCAAATTCACCAGGAAACGAAAATTTAAAGCTGAACCAAAACAAAACTCAAAAAAATCCATCACATCCTCAAACCAGTTTGACGCCCTGAAAAGGGCCGAAAACGAAAATGAAGTAACTATGACTTATGACACGCAATCCAATAAAATTGACGCACCAGTAGAGACACCCAAACTACGACTACCACCAATAGAAACGAGGGGCCCACAACACTACATGAGAATTACGAATTACGCCAAGGAACTGGGAGACAATACCAATGTGTATTTCCTAAAGGACGGCCTCAAAATCCACACCAAAACCAAACAAAATTTTGATATAATGCAACTTTTGCTAAATGACCTGAAACAAGAGTACCACACTTACTCACTCCCAAGAGACACGCCAGTCCACGTGGTCGTCAAGGGGCTACCCCCAAATATGCTGACGGAGGATCTGCAACAAGAACGTGTTGGTCTAGGCTACCACGTAACACATGTAAACAATTCACGACAAAAACACCGGCAATAAGCTCCACTCAGACAGTCACACTTCTACCGACATTCCAGGTGACACTTGCAAAGAATAATCAAATCACAAACATTTACAAGACAAAACTTTATAAACAACACCAGAGTGCGAGTTGAACCCTACGTCCCTCCCCTCAACAAAATAGCACAATGCCACAAATGCCAGAGATTTGGCCACACACGGAATTTCAAAAAATAAAAACCAAGAGGTGGCAAATGCCTGTCAGTGCACGACACTAAGGACTGCCAAAAAAAGACAACACCACCCCGGCACGATGTGTTAACTGTAAAGGAGATTACTCCACAAAATACAGTAAATGTCCTGTGTACAGAAAACTCATGGACGAAAAACTATCATAACACTTTGCAAAGCAGGAAGCCCTCACTCAACAAAGACGGATCTCCCCCACCCTCACAAGCTACATGTAGGGACTTACTGACACTTCCACAAAGACCCAAGACAATGGTCTAAACGTGCCAATCTGAGATCGCATCTATAAGCCGGCGATACAGGCAGGTTTTTCAACAGTCTACCAAGCCCTCACAACAAGCTACCCAAGAACAAACCTCCACAGCTTCCGACATTAAGGAATTATTAAATTTTTTCAAAGAATTGAACATAATTAAATTAATCAACCATTTCAAACCATACCTTACACAGCTAAATCAGGCAAAAGACACGTCAGACAAATTAATGATAGTCATAGACGGTATGACTGAATATTTCACCACTGAATGAAGGACAAAAGGACGACATTGACGAAGGACACACTGCGCATTTTTAAGTGGAACGCGAATGGAATACTCCAGCAAGCAAAAGAATTAGAATATCTAATCAACACTTATGCAAAAGACATAGTTCTTACAAATGAAACTCACCTTAATCTAACAAAAAAAAAACTATTTTTACGGCTACGAAATTAACAGGTCAGATAAAGTAAATAAAACAGGAGGGGGGAAAGATATCTTCATTAAAAAAAAACTCCCACATTATAAACACTATTTGAAAGACCTATTACCATTAGAGGCTACAGCAGTTAAGGTTAACACCAAAAGGGGGAGTATTCTATTCGCGACGATATACAAACCGCTGCAGACGACGCTACAGATACAAGACTTGGACGAACTTACGCAGACAGGAAAAATAGTAATTGCAGGAGATCTGAACTCAAAACACACAAACTGAAACAGTAGAACGATGACTGCGAACGGCCGTACACTAAACGAACACGCAGACAACGACCCCCTAGTGATCGCACCAAACGAACCAACATTTTACCCTTCAAACTACCCAGAGAAACCAATCATAATAGATATAAGGATTACCGCAGATATTGAGATAAAAGGAATCACAAACAACCGAATAACATGTAATTGGGACACTTTCAAACCAACACTGAAAGACACATTTCCAGAGGCACACCACATTCAAAACACGAAGGAACCTGAAGCAACGCTGCACTTGTTCACGTCGACCGTACAATAAGCCTACAAACAGAGTACAGCGAGGGAGCCATTTCCACATGACCTCCGGAAGAATAACCCACAACCAGATTTACTAATAGCTCAAAAAAGCGAAGCCAGGAGGGACTGGAGGACATTCAGAACCCGCCAACACAAAGCAGCCTACAATAGATTAAAAGCACAGGTTAGAAGAACAGTAAAAATCATCAGGTTAGACAAATGGAACACTTATGTAACAGAGGCAGCCACCGACACTAACAAAACAAGGAAAATAACAAAACAACTAAGAGGCGATAAATGAATCAGAACAGCAACAGCCATACACGGGGAAAATGGCGTGGCCTACTAAAGCTCGGAGAAAGTGGAGGCAACAGCCATGATACTAGAAAAGCAGTTCACACCCAACCAAAATCCACAGAAATCAAAATTCAGCAGGGAAGCCGCCACATCATTGAGGGAATATTTGTTCAAACCAAACAACACGCAGGCAGACGACAGCACACTGGAAGAACTTACATCTACTATACAGGAACTTCCCAGGAAAAAAGCTCCAGGACGCGATAACATCACAAACGAGGTATTACAACACTTATCACCACGGGCAGTGCGGATACTGTTGACAATACTAAACACACTACTTTACCTCTGTCATTTCTCAGACGACAGGAATCTGGCGAAAGTGATAACAATATCCAAACCCGGTAAAGACTCGATGTCTCCCCAAAACAGAAGGCCTATCAGTCTCCTCCCTACACTTAGAAAATTATTTGAAAAAATTATCCTTAGAAGACTTACAAATCACCAGTAGTTTAAAAATTATCCCTGAACTTCAATTTGGTTTCACAAATAAGCACTCCACCACCCACCCACTAGTTAATCTAATAGAAGATGCCACTCTGGCTTTCGAAGGAAAACAATATTTGATCGCTATATTCCTAGATATAGGAAATGCTTTCGACAAAGTATGTTACATTGGCCTACTTCACAAATTAATCAAACATGGTTTCCCCTCTTGGTTCGTACACACGATCGCCAGCTACATTAGTCTTAGAACATTCACGGTAACAATGGAGGGTAAAATGTCCCCGACACATCCAATGAAGGCTGGAGTCCCCTAAGGTCCCACGCTATCACCACACCTCTACAACATCTAGGTATCAGATATACCGACAGACCCGAGAGTCAAAGTTAGACAGTTTAAAGACGATACCATGGTCTACGCACAAAACAAAAACATAAATTTTGCAAGTTTAGGAATCCAAAGATATCTAGTAACACTACAGGAATGGTTCACTAAATTGAGAATAAAAGTAAATCCAGAAAAATAAGTAGCACTAGTAATATTTAAAAGGCTACAAATCCATCAGCTCTATTCATCTTACTTAACACAGAAATACCCATACAGACATGCGCCAAGTATTTAGGCACAACAATAGATAAGAGATTAACGTGGAGAAAACACATAGAATAAACAAACAAAAAAGCGATAGGCCGATTCGTGCAATTATATCCACTATTAAAAGGAAACCAGTTAACAGAACACACAAAATTAATTATTTACAGAGCAGTCAATCAACCGATCATACTATACAACTGCGTAGCCTGGAGCTACGCATCAGGACACCTACTTAAGAAATTGCAGGCTACTCAGAACAAAATCTTTAGAACGATCACCGGGACTAACTGTTACACCAGATCAGTCGACCTACACACCATGAAGAAGAGCAGGAAACTACAAGAAATATACAAAGATAAGAACGAGAGGGTCTACGAGCAAAGCGACTCACACAGAAACACAATCATAAGATCACTAGGACGCTACGACTCAGACGAACACAAAAAACACAAAAGGCCTAGACTGGCATAGTGACAAACAAAAAAACACATTAAAAAACCTTAACGCACAATCGCACATTTCATGCCATTACTACCTTAGTCACGGCCGGACGGCACCGGGATAACCGACTAGGTTTTTTACGAGTCAGAAAAAATAGCTGTCACCGTTGTCGGCCCCAGATAGGGAATGGAAATGTAACCATCACCACCAGATCATATCCCAGTAAGTTAATCCTACCAACCCAATCCTGGACTCACGTTACTTCACTACCCACAAGGGATCAATCCCACTATGCCAACCTACCTCATCATAAGAAAAAACTTTCCAAACCCCTAGAACACATCGACATCATCATAATCACAATTATTTAAATCACAGGGTACTAATTTATAATATTGTATTTATTACAGCATCACTCAACAGTTTCACCCATTCATTGTTTCACCCTCATACCATGAGGATAAGGGCTAGCGACTGCTGCCTTTAACTCATAAAGCATAATCAGCCCTTTCCCTGATGACCTAACTTGGCACTTCTGTAAAGGTGGATATTCAGAGTCAGGCAACAGCCGAAAGGTCAGAAGCTACATGGGAGTGCAAGGTGTCGTTCTGCCTCCCTTATGTGTTCCTGGGTTTTGGAGCATCCTTAGCATCTGCTGAACTATGGTCTGCAATGGAACCTGCAATGAAGCTGAAGAATAGTGTTGGAGTCGACGTTGGGAGAAGACCGCAGTATGAGGCGACGGGAAGGCCCGGGAAGCGACCAGCCCCGAGCAGGAAGATGTTGGCGGCGAGCAGCGGGGGTTCCACCGTCAACAGCTGACTTGTGCGGCCCGTCCTGGCTGGGGGAATCGATAGTTTCCGTTCGCGGGGACTGAAGGCTCCTCTGGTCAGGAAGACGCTGGTGCTGGGTGGCAAGTGGTCCGCCACAATCCCAAAGGCGGGAGCTTTAGAGGCATCTTCCCTCTCGAGAGGCAACAAGCCTGCGGTCGCTGCCGAAAACAGTGGGGCCACTACAATTCCCGGAGTTGGGCATGCCACTGGACAAAGCAAGTGGGAGTAGCCCTCGGGTGACAAATCGGCCCTTTCCAAGGCCAACAAGGCTGACGTGACCTCCCAAATTACCGGAGAGGTGGGCGAAAGATCTAGCCTAGCGGGTGAAGTCAGCGGGGCCCCTCAAACTACCAGAGGCGAGCGTGCCGCTTACCACACCCAGGAAGAGTCACCCTCTGGTGACGAATCGGCCCTTTTCAGGGCTAACATCATGGCCAGCGTGACCTTGCCAATTACCTAAGAGGTGGACGCAGATGGTCAGGGACAGTGCCAGCACCCTTCAAAGCGTCGGCAGCAATGGCGATGTGGGCGAGCCCATCGGGGCCCCTCCAACTACATGAGGTGAGCGTGACGCTGATGGCCATAAAGTACTGTAAGCCCTTTTCAGGGCTGACAGCCCGCAAACCTGGAAGGATAGCGAAAGATCCCGCAAGCACTATGGGTGGAAACCTAACAGTGCCAACGGAAACCCTGACCAGGGGGAACCTTGCCGTCTTTCGCCTGTAAAGACCGCTGTAAGCGGCACCGACGCAAACGGTAATGCAAGGACCTCAAAAACCCGCTTCAACTTCGACACCTCCCACCAAGGGGTGTCGCTAGGAAAGAAACGTCCGGCTGAATGGTCATTAGACTCGTAAGAACGGGTCTCACGCTTTGCGCGTGTTGAAAGCTCGTGCGAGTCCGTGGACGGACTGTCTTCAGGACCAGACCTCGCGTTGATGCGCGATGAGTTGAGCCAGGGGTCCAATGATGAGCCTGAAGGACTTCAAACCGTAAGACTCTGCCGAAGGGGGAAGGCCGGCAACACCAGTAAGATACTGGGGGGCAACCTTAACCATTTAGGCGGTCACTCTGATAATGAAAGCGAGTTCAGCGGTGGCCCAGGACAGGGTCCGCAAGCGTTGGGTGAAGGTGGGAAGCGGCGGAAACCTACGGGTATCAACGCAATCCGTGCCTTACCCCAGCCTGGTACTAGTGGCTCTGGGCTGGTCGCAAAACCAAGAGGAAGATCCCTTTCATCATATTGTGTGACGCGGAGGACTTCTCCAGGGTGGCGAGGGCCATCCGGTCAGAGTTTCGAAAGCCTGTGGAGGCGGTCAGACAGCCGGGGCACCGAGTGCGTCTCCAGTGCAGGTCGGAGGAAGATTACCACGCCCTTCAGAAGTTCTTGCCAAGCTTGGGGACCCAGCATTCTTCCTACGAGTTGGGACAGGATCGACTGGTCAAGATCGTGGTGAAGGGATGCCTGACACCGACAAACCCTGACGACATCCAGGAAGAGACGGCGGAGATGGGTTTCCCCGTGAAATCCATCACCCAGATGGTCTCCCAATGGAAGCGGGATCAGAAGACCGGAGAAAGGCAGTGGTTGCCAAACTTCGTTGTTTCTCTGACACCCGCGGAGCATACCGAAAGGCTGTACTCCATATCAATCCTGTGTGGGCTCCACGTCAAGGTGGAGAAATACAAGTCTCCAGGTGCCCGGTTCATCATAAGAACATTTTACGGTTTAAGCATGTGTTGAGGGATCGCCACGCTAACCCTAGGTGTGGGTTATGTTGTGGTGACCTCGAGAGGGGCAGGTGTCCGAAGGAGAGACGATCTCCTTCGAAGTCTCTGCACTGCTCAGGAGCTCCAACACCAAAGCCACTGGTGCAATCGTTCGCCAGTGTCAAGTCAGGGAGACTAACTCCTCCACCTCAGGCCGAGGCACCTGCCAAAGCCACCCTACCAAAACCGAAGGCATCAGATTTTTCCCTTTCGGTCGAGGACCCGCCCAAGATCGCTCTTCTCCCTATCCCAACCTCCATCACTCCTGCACGCCGCACCTCTATCCCTATCCCTTTGCACCCTTCTAACCCTTTCTAACCACTTCCAACTTCTACCCTTGTGATCCTTGCCGCCCCCACACCAGACCCGTTTCCCACACCTACCCCTGAGAATGATACCGCAAAGCTCAAAATTTGTATTGAGCTACTCAAGAGTATTTCGGGACTGGATCCATGGGACTTTTCATCGAGTCTTTTGAGGAAAGTCCAGGAGTCTCCGAGGAGTAACCGTGGCCACCTAGTCTCTCATGGCAGTACACCCGAATAGTGGACTACCAGTGCTGAAGGAGCTCACGGTCGCAGTCTGGAACGCCAACGGAGTCGCGGGGATGAAGGCTGAGCTTGAATGTTTCCTGGCAAAGCATCGTGTCGATGTAATGCTGTTGGGTGAAACCCTTTTGCGCTCCGCACAATGAGGTTCTCATTAGCAAATTTCATCTGTCATCGAAGTGACCGAGCGGGGGATGTGGGAGGGGGCGGGACGGCGATCCTAGTTCGGAAGGGCCTTGACCATCACGTCATCTCATTTCCTCCCCTCCAACACATGGAAGCATCGGCTATCCAACTGATGACCTCGGCCGGCCAAGTACGTCTCATTTCCATCTACTTCCCTCCCTACCGCCAGTTCGAACGGGCTACGAGGGCTGACATGGAGGTGTATCTTTGAGGTACCACGCCTGTTTTAATCGGTGGTAACTTCAACGCTAAGCATCCTTCGTTGGGCTCTAGGATTATGTGCGCTCGTGGCAGATTGCTCCACGACGTCATAGATCTACACGGTCTAGTGGCTTCCGGCCCTCCCACCCCTACCCACTTCCCTCTCAATCCCCATGGTTTCCCGGAGGTCCTAGACTTCGTTGTCTCCAGAGGGATCAGATGGTGGTTAGTGCTGAAGTCTCTCTAGCTGAGCTAGACTCGGATCACAACTCCGTCCCTGTGAACCTGGGACACGCAGTGTTATTTATATACCCTTCCCCAGAAAACCCCGATCTAAGGTGCGCAATTTATTGGGACAAGCTTACGAATGTATCGAGAGAGACATTGGGACCTACCCCTACCTTTCGAACAGCGGCAGAAATAGATCGCGGTGTGGAGTTCATAACTTCCACCATCAAAGGGTCACTCGAAGCTTCGATGCCGAGGCACCATCGTAATAGGGCGCCACAGGTTTCTTTGCCCGATTCTATCCTCAGGCACGTCCGGGAGAAAATCGGCTGAGGAGGACTTGGCAAATCTCGAGGGACCCGGTAGACAAGGCCAGCTGGAGACGCAAAGTCCATGCGGTTCGGGAGATGGTCCGATAATACCGGAACAGTGTCTGGGAGAACAAGATTGAGAACCTGTGTTTGCAGGACAGGTCCCTGTGGTGCATTACGAGGAACTTGATGCGGTTTCCTGCACCAAGGCCGCCTATTGTGGGTCGTAACGGGGTGGCCATCTCCGACCAGGAGAGGGCTGATACTCTCTCCGAGCACTTAGAGGCTCAATTTTTACCCACTGACGACCCTTCAAACCCGGTGCACGTTGCGCACGTGGCTAAGGTCATCATGTGGTCACGTACAGACCCTTGGATGAACCTGAACCCACGTAGGCGACAGAAATGTCGCGGGCGATAACCGTTCTAAGACTAAACAAGGCCCCAGGACGCGACGGTATTAATAACGCGGTCTTCAGAAAACTGCCCTTGGAGACGATTAATTCCTCATGGAGTTATTCAACGCCATCTTGTTCCTGAGTCACTTCTCCGAGCTCTGTAAGCACACCAACATCCTCTGCTTTCATAAACCGGGTAAGGTCCCGGCCCTAGCTTCGTCCTACGGACCGATCAGCTTGCTCGACTGCCTGGAAAAGTTGTTTGAGAGACTACCACTGACGAGACTGATCCGACATGTTCATGAGGTGGGCATCTTGGTGGATGAGCAGTTCAGCTTTTGGGTGGGACACGCTACGTCTCACCAACTCGTCCAGCTCGTGGAGCTAGTCACAAGGAACTTCATCATCAACAGGCTGACTGGTGTTGTATATCTCAACGTGGCAAAGGCCTTCGACCATGTTTGCAACGAAGATTTTCTTTTCAAACTCCTGTCCTTGATCCCGCCCTTCTACCTAGTTAAGATTGTTCAATCTTATCTATCCCACCGCACCTTCTCCACTACCTTTGGGAACGCAACCTCCTAAGTCAGAAGCATCCGGGTGGAGTGACGCAGGGTTCCAACGTGCGCCCAGCGCTCTCCAGTCTGTATGTGAAAGACATTCCAAAATCCCCAGATACCAAGTTGGCACTGTATGCGGACGACACGGCTCTAGTAGTGGAGTCGTGACGTGGGCAGCTGGTAGACGGTGACTCCAGACGCACGTGACGCAGTTGGGGGGGGGGGGGC
>CABEEJ010004965.1:17189-56308 GCA_901482245.1 Timema douglasi
GGGGGGGGGGGGGGGGGGGGGGGGGGAAGGGGGGCCCCCAAACCCACGGGACGCCTTTGGGGGGGGGGGGCTGACAACCTGTAAGACAAGTATAAACGTGGAGAATAGCACAGTAGTACTCTCCACATGAAAAAAGAAAGTTCTACAGGCTGGGCCCACTTCAGCTGTTCGGAGAACATATCAGATGGGCGGACAATGTTGGGTATCTGGGATTTACGCTGGACACCAAACTGACCTGGAGACGACACTGTAACGAGAGACTCAACAAGTTGAGGCAAAGGCTGGGAATCCTAGGTCAACTGCCTAACAGGCTTAGCGCCCTGTCTACAAGGAACGGTCTGACGCTTTACAAGCAGTGGCTCAGACCGATTCTCGAATATGCGTGCCCCACTTGAGGCCACCAAGCAGACACGTATATGAGGAGGTTGCAGGCGTTCTAGAGCGTGTGTCTGAGGATCATTGTGGGCGCACCTTGGTATGTCCGGAATGAGACTCTGCATCGTGACCTGGATATGCCTATCATCAAGAACCACTTCCGAAGACTGGCGCAGTCCTTCTACGGTAGACTTCCCGGTGCCACCAATCCTCTTATCCATAGACTTTGGAACTACGTCATCGACCCTGTGGGTGCCATCGACGTCTCAAAGCCCTGATCGGATAAGCGAGATGTGCCAACAGTGGTTTGGGACGTTCTCACCCAACCCCCCATAGAGTAGTGTCTCCGCACATAACTCTAAAAACCTTTATTCGGTTTCCCAAATACCTCTTCTCCTCACTATTAATAAAAATATGTTTTCTCTGTTCCAAAACTTCGCGAAACGCGACAACCCGTCTTTTATTTGCGAACCACAGGTTGTGACCAATTGGTCGGTACGTTGCTTTCCTGATCCCCTTCAGGGAGCATTAGAGCATACCATTGTGATTATGATTGTGAGAACTCTTCTTTCTATCGGCCACTATCACTCAAGTTTTCCTGCACCAATTGGAAGCTCCCTTTCTTCTCATTGGACAAGGCTAGGCAGCAGTGGAGGGTATTTAACATGGTGTTTCCTCGGTCAGAGACCAGTCGAAGAGTGGTTAACCAACCCGGGTGCGCCGTTTGAAAGAGCTTAATAAATTGTCGTGTTTTGTAAAGAGCAATTTTGTCTGAACTCCCTCTCATTCCGCCGTCATCCTTTACCTCCCACCACGACTCACGTTGCCGGGACTCTAGTTTACCTTCCACCACGACTGCCGCTGCGGAACAATCTCGCCAACCTTTACCTACCTCTACCTACACGTGTCTGAACACAACGTTGCCGTCGTCGTGACATCAACCAGTTACCCCCGAAGCCGCAGGTAGGGATAACAATGTTAATTTAAGATAATAACTACAAATACTGAAAATAGCTCCCTCCTTCCCCATGATAGGAATGTGTATCGGTATTAGACAATTGCTGCCAATACAGTGTAAGTAGGAAATCCATACTCCAGGCATTTCTATTATATAGACATATCATCACACACCTTTTGACTAAATTTATTATTGATTTATATTATAAGATAATCAATGAACATAGTATTATGGTATCCATAACTTACAATTTTGTAACAGTTGTTATCACAACTTTCTGACATTCCCTTCTGAATCCAATAATTTATTTCTCAGATACCTTTACATTCTCTAGGTGTTTCACTGTACTGAACCCAAGGTTAATGTGTTTTAACTTAAGTAGATTTTCACACCATTTAATATCCAGAGCAACAAGTTTACTACCACAATCAATAGATTTAACAACATGCCTCATTAGACTTCTTAAAAGGTACTGTGCAAGTAAGGAATTAGGGGGCCTTGCAGACTGAAATTTTCATAGGAATGGCTCACATTCTTCAACCAAAGTCTTAAAAAAATATAGTTTACATTTGATAAATGTATCGTCTGTGTGCAAGTGACACTTTCATTAGTTTGGTATGCGGCAATTTAGAGGTGTGTACGAATTTGTTTGTTATCAACTACGATTAAAGCTTGTTCTAAGCAAGTGACATTTTCAACCCACCGTAGCCACAACCAAATTAGGTGTAGCATGTCAGTTATATAACATGACATCTACAATTAAAATTCCATATATACAACAAAAAAAACAAGATAGCATGTACTAATCTATTCCAATAAGATGTAGCAGGTGTTGACTCACTGTGAATTGAGTTACCGGGAAACGCCCAAGCGTCGAGGAAAGTTGCCCCAGTGGACCATATCGCCACCGCGAGCATTTTCACGTCTTGATCGAAGGGCACACATCAAAGAAAATAAAGATAATGGTCTTTGCTCACCACACCTCTAACAGCGCTAGTGAGAAAGTGGTTAAATTATAAAACTTTAATCCCCCTTCTCCGCTTAGATCTCACGATGTAGTCCCATTGGGAGCAAGTTCTGTTGCTATATAACGGATTCCCTGTTACTCGCATTTTTGTATTCCATTGTATTTATTCACTGAAGGTAGAACTACGATGTAAAAACTTCAGCACCGAAGACTACTGGTGGCCACGATGTGTCAGGCATCAGACCTACCGCCACGTCACAGATGAAGCCTCTTTTGAGACTTCAAATATCTGTATCACCTGTTTAGAGAATACATAAGATTCTAAATTCCGTTTTTATGGCCATCAGACATAGTTTCATGTATTAGAATGTCTTGTTTAATTTTCAATGTTGATTAGACATTGAGTATCATGTCAGAATATCTGACGTTGCTTTCTATGTCCATCAGACATAGTTTCTTGGGTCAAATAGTCTTGACGGTTATTTCCCTATCCGCATAAGGCATAGTTTAAATATTAGAGGTCTATGTTCTACTTATATATAAGACCAGGTGATTGTGTATATTGAGTCCATGAATTTGATTTCCATTTCTAACACCTTAAGAAATTGTTATATTTTTATGACATCCTAAACAATATGATCACGTTGAGGATCTCTTTATGGTTACAATAAGATCATCTAACACTTTCTTCTTGGACCTAGTTAGGTCAGTGACTGATTTTTGTGTAGCTATTTACGGTGCACAACCTGTGGGAACACTACTAGATTGAAGTAGTGGCCCGCGAGAACAATGCTTTGTACCGGCCCCTTCAGGCGCCATATGAATTTAAGTGTTCAAAGATAGTTTGTACTAGCTATTGTATGCCCTGGTTATGGGTAGATGTATAAACTTACTATTGATAGTTCCGGCAGAACTCATTAAGAAATGACCAGCCTTAGTAAAATACTGTGAAGTTGCCCGATTGTTAGCCAACTATGATTTATAAAATGGAAGCTCCTCTTATAAGATATTATTCTTAGGTTTTTCATAATTCTCCATGAGGGTTAATACAAGCAAGCAAGCTAGCTAGCTAGCTAGCTTGAATAATATTTTTCTTAGTAACTCTAAAAATATAGGATTTGATGCTATGTTTCTATTTTCAATTGTTTCACTATTATTCATGATAAGATCTCTCAGGTATTAGTCGGATACTAGCCTGGCTAGATTGTCTTTATGTATATTGCCTGAAACTTAATTCCATTCTTTACTGTTGGCAAGTTGTAGCAGACGCTCCTTTGTTCGAGTATAAGCGAATATCCCAATTTCTAGCGTTATTAAACTAAAGGAAAGTTCTATCCAACTTCTGTCAGTTCCTTGTCTACAAAGTGTTAATATCTATTCATCTAACCCAATATTTTCTACCTCAATAACGGAATACAGTTATCATTAATTAATAAAATTAAAATCTTTTCTCTCATATGTAATTCTATATCTTTTTGTTTACTTTTTAATAAACTTATATGTTATACTTATATTTAAATATATGTGAGATGCATTTTCCTTCCTTATCCTTCATCAATTATAACTTATGTAATAGTAATAGTCTCTTTTTCTACATAATAGGAGATGCAACGGTTCACAGGTTTCAAAAATAAGACACATTACATAATATACCATCTTACCACAAAATAATTGATTTCTTTTTGAAGACACCGTGAAGAAAATAATCTTCACTAAAAACTTTCGCTGATTTTCCATGATCAATTTTCATTTCTCTGACTTTCCAGGTGAGTGGCAGCCTTTATTTCAAAGGTACTGAATTAAATTTAGGAATAATATATAATGTATCTACATTTAAAAATCTATAAATTAACTTTTAGGTATTTTAATTAATTATATTAACTTATAATGCAAGTATGATTACCATATTTTAAAGGTAGTGAATTAAACTTGAGAATACTACATGCTACCAACTAAGCTAAGGTGCTGGATAAGTAGGGTACTTATTATGCGATTGTTGTAAAAATGATAGAAGTATAATGGAGATGACATTTACACACATTTGGATGGGGGTGAAAGGACAAGTCGGGGAAGGTGGGAAATAATTTAGGAAAAAGATACTCAATAAATTCGGCCAGGCTCCAAACCCTAATGTCCCAATCACTGGAAAATCAAAATTACTTGATGATCTTGATGATGTGCTCATTAGCGTGGGTAATAATAATGTCAATGCTGCTAATGTCAACAATATTATATTCTCTTATGAGTTAAAATTAGGGGTCTGCAATCTTGAGCTTTTTCATTCTAGTCAAACTCGAGTCGAGTATTTCTAAAATATGCCGAGTTTGAATGTAGGCTTATTCATAATTTTAAAATGTTAAGCGTATATATTTGCCTATTTTAAATGTAAATAGGTATCACATCTTTATTTTTTAAATCTAACATTTTAAAGACCACTAAAATACATGTTATTAAAATCAGAATGACACTCAAACTTATAAATATAAACACTTTTATAGAAAAAGTTAATATACGGAAATATCAGTTTTTAAATTAGAAATAACACTAATTCTTAAAAAAAATTAAAAATAATAAATAACTAAAAATATTTTTATGGCTTAGTTGAAAAAATAATTAAAATGGTTTCAACACTCCTGTCTTCAAGGACATTAAAATTACACTAACGATTATTAAGAAAAAAAGTAATAAAAGGATTAATCGCATTATTGCTTGGAAATGACAGTAATATTGTAGAAACACTCCAAAATAATGTAAGTTAAGTGATAGTGAAGGAAGTCAACATTAAATGATAAGCTAGAGCTAGATAGAAAAAAACACTTCTCTCTTAAGTTCTTCAAACACTTTTACACTTACCACTTCTTCAAAAACAACACAGTAGCACATTGTTTTGAATTTTCATAAATATTACTTTTTCACTAATGTATCTACATAGAAAAACTAAGTATTTCCGAAAATTCAAAACAATGCGCAGCTGTGGAAGTTTGAAGAAGTGGTAACTATAAAAGTATAGAAAGAAAATAGAGAAGTGGGTTTGTTTATATCTTGGCCTAACCTAACTATCCTTTCAGGTTGACTTCTTTAACTATCACTTTACATTATTGTTGAGTGTTTCTACACTGTCTTGATACAAAGTTAATAAATGTGATGTTTTAATAAGCTAATAGTTTTTCAAAAAATGCTTCGGTAACTTAATTTACCCTATACGAAAACGTAAGAATCATAAACAATTGGAAATTTGAATTGTTTTGTATTTCATTTATTATTCCTTAGTGTAATTGTCCATGATATCGTCTTCTGTTCCATTCCCATTCCTCTATGCACAGTAGCAGATGCACGTTGTACAGGCTACTGTTAGACATTTTTTGATTGATAAATTTACTTAGATACAATTTTTAATGCTTATAAAAGTTGATGCTCATACTTTAAAATTAAAAATAATATTTCTAGCAAACAATATGAAGTAAAACTTAGTAAATGCTGTTTTAATATAAATGTGGTATGTTTGGTAAAGGATTTTTTGCTATAAATAAGATCAAAATTGATTTTAGACATGTTAACCAACAACATTCTTTAACTAAATAGTAACTAAACTAGTGTTAGTTTTGTAGCTAAATGTATTAATTATTTTAAATATCTTAAGTTAGAAATAATTTAATATAATGATATATTATCGACATTACATTTTTAGTGCAACATAAATTATTTTAGAAAGGGACCAAGTAAAAAGAGTAAAAAAAATTAATTTAATTATTTAGTAATCATCTTAGCTATATTTAATTTTCATTGCTTTGTCATGTCAATACAAGTAAATAACTTCAATCAAGTATAATTCAAAATGGACAATAATGAATAAGTTTACCAGTAAAAGTGGTTTTAAGGCTCTATTATGTTATTAATGTGAAAATTAATATCCATTTTCAACAATTTGTTAAGTAACTTAATCATTTATAAGTGGAAATTGCGATATTATCTCAATTAAATAGTCTGTGCTTACTATTGCGTTTTAAAAATTGATTACTATGTAACCCTCCTTGGTGGCGTAGTTGGCTAACGCGCTAGTCTTGTTAAGTTTGACTGGTGAGGACGGGGAGATCGAGGTTCGAATCTTGGTCGGGTGAACTGAGGGGGAGTTTTTCCTTATGGTTTCCAACCTCCCTCCACGCAAATGCGGGTTCACTTCCTCTAATTCAACCTTCCTAATTCCTAATCAATTAGCATAATTAGTACTTAAAGCATATAACCCGAACGGATAGTAATACGCGGTGCAAAATAATTATAATAATTTCTAAGTACATCAAGTGAAAGCTCGAAAATGTAAAGCCTACAAAACTGTCGATCGTGAGCTTAAAGGATGAGCTTGGCTCGAAGCTTGAAATCTGAGTATGCGCAGAGCCCTAGTTAAAATACAACATTTTTATAATTCAATGTTGTTTACAAAATGATTTATTATTTTTACTTTCTCATATAAAATGAAAATACTGTAATAGTTAAAAAAATCCAACTTCAAGATTTTGGTGAATATTGACATTTAATGTGCCTTGAACCTGATAAATTGGGTTTAGAAGTTGAATGTCCCCCTATGTTTGTCTGTCTGTACCTGGTGCCATAACCAAAATGACTTGATAGAATTGGTTAAAATTTGATATTTTAGCATTATATGGTATTACCTTCAGCTTATTTAGAATTTTAATTATAACCCTTAAAATAAGGATTATTTATTTAATATATAATTTGAAATTTTTTTAACAACTTTGATTAATATATATATATAGGTGTATTTGACATGAGATAATCTTTTAAACCTGTTTTTTGGGAGAAAATTTTCTCAAGGATAGTTACTAACATGGGTGTATAAAGAGGGTTTTGGGGGATCCAGAATCACTCATTTCATGCCAACCTAGGGTGTTCATATAAATAAACTTTTAATGAATAGAGTTATAGTAACATTTTATAATGGACACCCTTAGAAAAATTAGCTCTATGCCCTTGCCAGGCATCATTGGCAGGACCTGAAATTTCTTAAGACCTAAATAATGACTGTAGTTCAATTTAACCTTCATAAAACATTACTTTATTAGATGATTTTACACCCACTAGTTGAAATATTCCTATCTATGTGTGTTAACCATTCTTTACTAATGTTATTTTATACCTTTTTGGTTTCCTCTTATAGGCAGGAGACTGAATTGTATCCATTAGTAATGGTATTCATCCCAATGTACCTAGACTCGCCGAGCATAACCCATTTGTGGATACGATTCCATATTTTTAATAGGTTTGGTTGTTTGAGAAACAATGGAATGGATACCATTCCAAATAGGTACAATTCTGATCCACCTTGTATTAAAGATGTAGGCATTACAGTACCTCTCTGTCCAGTAGCAGTAATGTGTAATTTGAACTGTATTCTTTTCATTGTAAAAGCCATATTGTTTATTAATTATATTTATCTATTACCCTTGTTCCTCTACTTTCTTCTATATAGTTTAGTAGAAATAAAAGAAACAATTTTTTTTAGTAAATGATTTTTTCTATTTATTGAGATGTGATTAGTTAGTATTATTTATCTACTACAAAAAGCTTATTTTAGTTAATTTATACTTTTTTTTAAACTAAAGTTGGTTGAAATTTGGCTTTGCTCAGTGATAAGAAGTATACAAAAGGCGATAAATAAATCTAAAAGTTATTATCAAATTTATTCATAAATATAAAAATTTTCACTTACTCCTAATGCACACTCGTTTTAAAAATGAAATACCTATTCAAATATATACAGCATCAACTTACAGTATTGTATTTATTATCAGGATTATTAGGATCACATGAAGTAAAACGAATAAAGAAATATATAGTTAATAAAATAAATAAACTATAACAAAAACATCTTTCAATTAAATTAAAAATAGTTAAAAAAATGCCATCTAAATATGGGAATTGAAGCCATAACCTCTAACTTAGCACACCAATACTATCCAGGAAACGTCCTGTGCTCAGGGTCGTTTTTCTCTCTTAGTTTAAGAGCGAGCCCAAGACTGACATGAAATCATAATTTCTTAAAGCTATCATTGAATCACAACCACCCGTAGCTCTAAAGCGGCTTAATGCTGTTGATGGTACAAGATTTAACTGTACAGGGTCAACAATATATACAATTTGATTTAATTGAAAGATGTACCTAGTGATATCCATAACGGTGACAAGTTTATTTTTACCTATTGAATAACAAAAAGGATTATATAACTGACCATGGATTTGGTTTGTTATTGTAGTAATAAATAGTCTGCAGTCATTAAAATAATAATCCAGTAAAAATAAAGTGTAAATACTGTTTTTTTCTTAATATTAACTGGCAATTTTTTCTTTCAGTGTATAGTTTGTTTACTATCAGAGTTATGGCTAGTCATTCTTCTATGCATTCATTTGGGCCCCAGCATATTTTCTGGCCGAACCCACTTAGAAAACTCTTCCTCAGTCAAATATCCAAGTTTCAAGGCCGCTGCTTTCAGTGTCGTACCTTCTTTGTGTGCAGTCTTCGCAATTTGTGCAGACTGAAACAAAGATTAAATTACTCTACTAGATAAGACTGCTCATAATAAGTTCATAGAATTCAAAAAGAAGCAATACTAAAAATATCTGTAAGAATATAAGCTATTCAACCCAAGCCAAATTAAAAAAAAGAAATTAAAAAAAAATTAATAATGTTATAACTGAATTTTTTAAAGTTCTATTGTTATGTCTACTAATGGAATAGTCTTGAATAGTTATAATAAAATCCATCAGACAGACCCCACCTTATTAATTTACCACTTATTAACAAATAGCTTTTCAATTATTTACTCCAGCAACAAACAAATTAATTTTACAAAATTTGTAAAATCTCTGATACAAAAAAAGTTCAATATTCTAGATAACCTTTTTTATTTAAATAATTTTCCTTCATTCTCTCCTGAATTTTTTTTGGATTTCTTACCTTAATTTTTGCTGTATTTTTATTTAACACTATTCTGTCCTTCCTCTTATGTTCATAATATCTCAAACATGTTTGGTTAGACAAATCAAATCAGCCAACATTCCCTGCTATATACACAAAGCCCCATATCACCATTCGCTAGGGGTCTAGAACATAAGTCGTGATAGTGTGAAACTAGTCCACATTTATGTTTCATTGCAGGCATATGTGAACAATATCTTGACCACATCCGTACTAATGGGTATTGAGAGGCAATGGCGGCTGGTGCAGCATTGATCAATAGGAAATGAATAGCCACAAAATTGCAATGAAGTGAGCGATTGGTAAATGATAATAGGAAGAAAGGTTATGAAAACATCTGCACTAAGTTTAGAGAAGGACGGCCAGATATATTATCCCAAGAGAGTAATGACATTATAACATCTTACAGTGGAAAGCAAAGGCAGAACAAGCACTGTTGTAAAGGAAATCCAATAAAAGTGAGTGAAGACAGTTACCGATGAAACTATTGAGTCGTTATCGATGGTGTGCTGGATTTAAAACCTTTTAATTTATTCCAAAACCTATGAGGAATGACTTGAACATCAAAGATTGATTATAGTTTTTCAATTACCTCCAAAACTGGAATGAAGATGGCTTCATGAATCTTGCTCCAAGTGACGAGTTTTTACTTTGGACAGTTTGTTGACCTGATTATTAAAATGATTGTGTGTGATACTGGCATTGAGTCTGATGAGCCCTACCAAGAAATATCAAAGAAACCAGATTGCATCGTGATACTTATCTGTTTCACTACCAAGACACTCTACAGGCCTCAGAGCATATTATGGGCATCAAAAAGTAGGAAAAGTAGGACTGCCAATTTTATAAAAAGTAGGACATGTTAAAAACACTATATCCCCCTTGAAAGCCAACATAAACTTTATTATTATTATTATTAGCACCGCGTCTTACTACCAGTTCGGGTAAAAATAGGAAAAAGTATTTTACAAAAGAAGAAAGGAGGAATGCTCAACCATCATCAACCCCTTGCAATCCTCTTTTTATCCCCCCCCCAATTTAATTTATTCTCTCTTTAGTACAGTATTTATTTTACTTTGTCATTTTTGTCATTTCATTGCAAATCCAAATTTGGAAATAATTATAGTGTAACAAAATAATGATGTTCATTTTCATCAAAATCTGACATAGGTTAAAATAAAATGTCTTCCACCTAAAAATAAAATATATTTAAAAAATAATCTGTGAAACATCATATTAAAAAATATTTTTTTTTACCCTCGTGTCTTACTAACCGTTTGGGTTGTATGCAAAAAAATAAAAATGAATCACTCATTCAGTGGTTTTTGGGTTTCTTTGATTCATATTGACTTGCACAAATTAGTCCAACATTGTTGTCTTCCTCTTTTTCATATGATTTTGTTTGTTTCTTATTTTCTCAAAAGCACTTTTTTCCAATTCTTTGCCCGGAACTTCTAGCGTAGTTTGAGCTATTTGCCAACCTTTTTGATCATTGATTTTCATTGCATTATTAATCCTTTCATTCGCTTCTGCCGCCAATGACTTGTAAGATTGAACTTCTTCTTTAGATTCTGATTCTTGCTTTTCCAACAGGTTTTCTTTTTGCAATGCCTATTTAGCTCCCTACAATTTCTTTTCCAAAATTTTCCTATATTCTTGATACTCTTCACTTTGGTTTTTTATTTTCTCTTTATCTTCTTGCTCTTGTTTCTTTCTTTAATTCAACCTCAATTCTCTTCTTTGAGTCTATCCAAGTACAACTTATGGGCTTACGTCCTTGATGAAATTCTTCGTGAATGATACTGTGTGGCACTGATAGTTGTAATGTTTAAGAGTAAGACCATCTTTGGTAGAATGCATGCCTCTGATGAATGCCTCAGAGAGACAGGTCCTGTTGTCAGTTAGATAGTTTGACGTTTGTGAGAACCCTCGCTCAAAATCAGCATTTTCTTGGGGTAACACAAGGATAGCTTTAACAAGCATTTTAATTTAGCCTATTTAAGTTGGAAATATTTAATTATAACATTACCTCTAAAAACAATTTTATCACCATTGAATTTCAAAGACACTGTACAAGCTTTTGGACATCAATTCAAATTTATTCAAACTGCGTGAAAAATTATGATGCAAAAGTTTGTTTTGCTAACTTACCAGCAAAAAATAAGATCCACACTTCAAACTCTAAAAACTAAACGATTTATTTCTTTTGGATGTCAGAAAGTAGGAAAAGTAGGAAAAGTAAGACAAAAATGAGCCGTCATGTGGATAATTAAAGAAAACGGGGAATCATGGAATGAACAATATTTCAGGGAAATTGTTCTGTAAAATAAAAGTTCTTCCATTCCTGTGAGACCCAAAAACCCACACTTTACCCAAAACAAGTGTGTTACCTTCACGACAAGGTTCCTTATTTCAAGGTTAATGCAACCCAACAGTTGTGCAAAAGTGGAATTCCCTTCTTTATAAATAATAATGGCATAACATTTTGGATTAACCCTCAAGGACACATTTGAAACTGTGATTGCAGAAAGAGGAGAACACCGATATTCATAACATATCCTACTTGCACGTCTGGAACAGGTGCTGAAAAATATGGAATTTGACAGTTTTGTTCAAAAGACTGTGTAGGTCTTGTCAGGATAGGCTAATGGCAGCATGTCAGGATAGGCTAATGGAAGCATGTCAGGAATATGGTGGACACAAAAGTTAATGATATATATATATATATATATATATATATATCTCTATTTAATAAATTTTAGCTGCTGACAAATTCAATGGGTTTATTTCTGCAGACCCCTAGGAAATAGTTTATGTGCGACCCCGTAATTCTAGAACGTTTACTTTTTAGCTTAGTCCTAAAGGGCTTAAAGCATATTCCTAGCGGAAATACACGAGACCTATTTTTTCTAAGACTATACCAAACCAATCTTATCAATTAATAACGAGTGCCTTACTGCTGTACAGATATAAAGTAGCCCATTACCTGAAAGTCAGTTTCCCATACTAGAGTCACCGAGGCTTACCCTGAGTAACTAGTGGATTTAACAAGACACTAAGACCAGCTAACTTAAATTAAAAGATATATCATGTAATATACGGTGGAATCTCCAACTGCCGCGAAAGAATAGACTAAAAGAAAAAGTATACATTGAACAGCCGGACACAGCACATACCTAGAGGCCTAATCAATGGTTTGAATCACTGTTAATAGGTAATCCTGTAATGAGTTACATGTTACAAGTACAAACAAATGGGGTAACACTTACCCTCTGCCCTGTTGGACTCAAACTCTGGCGATTGTCAGCACTGACCTCCTCTCTCCAACACACAGTTCCATATACTAAACGGAGCCATTTTCTACAGTTGGCTTGAGAAGAAAGCCACGCCGGAGAAAAAATAAATGAAAGCGACTCGGTGTGCTTAGTCACTCAATGAACCGTTGACTTGGAAAAGGTGAGTGTGGCGTATTAAATTAAGGGGTTATTAAAGTGGTCAAAGTTTTCTTTCGGATAATGGGGTGTGGGAGGATGATCTCTTAAAAATTACTGTTTCGGACTTGCGAATTGAAATTTGTTATTATGGGTAAATTTGTAGGCTGACTTTGAGGATATACTGTTATCACGTAATAATATAATTTAACGCAATGGGGAACCTCGCTAATTTTTCATGTCAGAACTTGATCTATATTTTTGCTCCAGATGTCTGACCTTTAGGTTTAATACTAACCGCCACTCTAATAAATTTAATTTGGGTTTTTGGGGAATATTAGGCTTTATGACATATATATGATGTCCATTATTTGAGCAGAGGCTTGCACGATTGGTTGTTGGTGTGTGTCACCCTTAAAAGTAATTATGAAATAGAAGAAATTAACTCCCACTAAGAGTATGGTTAGACAGGGCACTTCCACTTATCACTGTTCAATTTTCTTAATGTCGTATATCAATCAAGGTAGTTATAAGGTATTATGTTTGAGTTATGCCCTGGAGATTGACGTCTTTCTAGTCAATTTCACCATATGTTAAATAATATGTTGAATCAAGTTAATGTTTCAAATTCTAATCTTTCTAGTCAATTTCACAATAAGTGAAATAATATGTTGAATTAAGTTAATGTTTCACATTCTAAACTTTCTAGTCAATTTCACCTTTAGTGAAATTCTATGTCAAATCATAAAAATGTTCCTAATTTAAACCTTACGGACCAAATCATATCTCATGGATAGTTATGGGTGATAATAATGTTTGTGATATAGGCAACCTACTTCAGCGATGTGTTACGATACATATCAATGCCTTTACTGTTTTACGTCATACCATATGTGATTGTTTTGGTATTGAATCATTGTACTTATTCTATATTTGAATCAAATAAAATACTGTTATTCTCTTGTAACCTTCCTGACTATTCTTTGTGGGAGAAAGGTAGTTACAATCCGCCATTATGAAAATGGTCACCCCCAAAGTCACTACCTACTCAACCTCGCTAATATCAACTTGATAAGCAACTAATAAATAATAAGATACCAACAAACATAGTTATTAACTAATCCCAATACAAATTCTTTGAATATGAAAACAACATCCTGTCTAAACACATTACATTCTCTCCTACACAGAACTTTGATAACTTTGACTAGGTAGTGGATAATCTAATTACTGCCAGAAATATCCTTTACAACTATTACATTATCAGCATCTCTTCAATGCAGATGAATCTAAATCCATAAAACATGCCACCATCTAGCTGGGATCCCCCACCAATATCTCAATACCAGCCATAAGAACAATATATTAGCTTTGTTGCAAAGAATACTCAACCCCATCATTTTAAAACTAACTTCCAAAGACTAGAAATTTGACCAACGGATATAATGTCTACCTTAGCCTCGGATCAATGTGCAACATCATTGACATCAATATCTTATCTGCAAAGTGTTAACGATAATTGTCAAGGACCACCAGTTCTACATCCTTAAGGCAGCTATATAACACCCACACACACATACATATATATTTAGTTAAACTATGAACCTATTGTTATAAATTCACAATGTGAAGTAGTTCCATTGGTGTTTAGAAGCGAATGGTCTGGCATTGATGAGGAAATGTATGTAGTATGTTTCAAGAAGAAAATAAGGGTGGGTAAGGGAAGATATGTATTCAAATAGGCGTGCGTATTTCTTTAGTAACTTTTCCTTCTTAATAAAGGACTGCTATTTAAACTACTCAAATTAATGTCTCGAATTCACAAAGGTTCCAATATTTCTTTCAGTTGTTTGTGAAATTTCTCGAGGTTTCTCATTTTATTCATAGACACAAGAAATCCCTGTGTTTTTTTTTTCTCGGTTCTTCAGGTTTACTCAGTGTTGGGTGGCTCTGACTCCACTTAGGTAAGTGTGCTGATAATACCTCCTAATTTAAACAAAGATAACGTGTTTTATAAAATACTCTTCCTACTGTATCAATGTACTGTGCCAAACTATTAAGGACAGTTACCTTATCATAGCCAATGTGAGGATTGAGTGCTGTGACAAGCATGAGAGATTCATTCAGCAGTTGAGATATCCTTTCCTCGTTCGCCTTAATGCCTACAACACAATTCTCAGTGAAACTCTTGCAGCTGTCTCCAATCAGTCGAATGGAACGAAGGACGTTGGACGCCATCTGTGGTTTGAACACGTTCAGCTCAAAGTGTCCATTGCTGCCGCCGATAGTGACTGCCACGTGGTTCCCCATGACCTGGGCAGCCACCATAGTTATGGCTTCTGATTGAGTGGGGTTCACTTTTCCTGAAAGAGAACTCTAAGCATTGCATCATTTGCAGACCAATATTATAGTTCTAAGTTTAAAAATAAAGAAAGTAGACTGTTTATGAAAGACCTGTTTTACAATGTGTTGGCAGTATTCACATAAATTAGTGCTGTTTATACTGTCAGAATTGTGCGAGCCAAAGGTTTTATAAATATTATAAGGAATTTACCAACATGTTGTAAAAATTGGATTCAAATGAACTGGTGTGTGCAAAGTCTATTTTTTTCAATTCAAAGCAAAGTCAAATCGAAAAATATGAAATAATGTTGAAGCCTAATTGAAGTGTGTATATTTAAAAAATGTTGGAAAAAAAAACCAGTAGAGTTTTATATATTAAATATAATTTACAAAATTATATTGCAAACAAAGTTAACATTGTTTGTTCTAAAATAATAATACAATCACAAAATATGATTTAATTTTTAACCAAACTGTTTTGGTCATAAATCAAACTTTATTTTTTTCAAATATCTATGCGTTTTTCTCAGTTCTAGCTGTAAATAATTTTTCCGTAAGATGCTATCTTTAATTAATCATTTTAATTTTCACTTCTAAATATTTCATAATAAAAGAAATATATATTGTTTAAGTTATCAAATATTGATTTAAATTTTTTTACCTTCATAAAAAACTATTTAACTTTTATCATATGAATAGCAAATGACTGGCAGCACCATCTAACCTGTAAAATATTTCTACAGAGCAAAATGTTGAGAGAAATTTTGTTTTCACGTGTAAATATGAAGTCACCTTTATGATAAAAGTTAAATAGTATTTTTTGTGCATAAGTTTTCGTTTTGAACTGATCTTGACTAACATTAAAAAGTGGTGAGGTAAAGTAATAATTTAATTATAATCACATTCATATTTGCTCGTAAAATTAAATTAAAATCACAATATATCACTTATCTTATATATGAAAAGTTTAAACATTAGTATTGTAAAAGTAATGTAAAATCAAAGGTTTGGAATGGTCCTGTATGTTATTTCAGGACATACTCTACCAACATACAAAGTTTCATTCGAATCCGTTCAAGAGTTTTGGCGTGATTGAGTAACAAAAATCCAAACTTTCGCATTTATAATATTAAAATTTTTGTCATGTGAACAAAAATTTGTGATGTATGCAAGGAAAAAACTTTTTTTTAAGGCAAAGCTTCATAATCACCGAATCCAGCGTGTTATTTTCAAATTGAGGTCAAAGCTGACAAATATTGAACGCAAAGTCAATGTTTTTGAAGCTTTGAATACCCCTTTAAATTAATCTAGTCAATCTACCTAAACTATTTTGGCAAAACAACGGTAGAAATTTCTCTATTCACTTTAAAGCTGATCAAGAAATGTAAAACTAAAATTTGTACCAAATGGGAAATTAAGTAAGGATCTCCACCAGACCATCCAGTGTTTGTGTGTGTACTTTATAACGTGTAATATTCGTCAGAATCAGTGGCGGATTTAAAATGTGTGTGTCTCCAAGCACAATTATAATATGCGCCCTCCCCTAACCCCCCCACCCATTTTTTTGTCAACAGTTTTAGGAAGTTTCAGTCGAAATAGGTGTTGAGGGGGTACAGAAGTTAGTATTCAAGAAAAGATTTCTAAGAAAGATAATAAGCCAAGTACATTGTACATGCCCTACAGTAATTGAGTTAGCATTATGAATAATGGGAGACTGACCTCAGTTACAAAGTACAGTTATTGAAAATAAATATTGTCATTCTGGCCTTTTTTGAAATATTTTGATAATGTTGGTCAATAATTTTTAAACGTAATTATTTAAATCAAAATATTATAATACAAATAATACTATCCAAAATGTGCCCCTCCCTAAAGCCGCCGTGCCTAGTGGGCCTATAGTGTAAATCCGCTTCTGGTCAGAATCCAAAACATCAACCGTTTCCAGCCTGTGGCCGGGTCAGTATACTAGTAAAATGCATGAGAGATTCTGCTTTCCTCAAAGTACTCTCCCTCCTTTAATCACTCCCATTCTTCTACCCTCCCTCATACACTTTTTGCTATCTTTTCATCCCATATTTTTCTTGGTCTCCCTTGTGGTCGTTTTCCTACATAATTTCCATCTTTGTCTATGGCATTCTCTCCTTTTACCATACTCATTATATGCCCATATCATCTCAGATTTGCTTCTTCTACTATCTCATGTACTCCTAAAGCCCCCACTCTTTCCGGGACAACTTCATTCCTAATCTTGTTTCTCCTCGTGATAAGTGAAGGTGAAGTGAAGAAAACCAATTCGGTTTTGTCCAGGGCAGGTCGAGCAGATTCTAAACGGCAACCATCAGGGTGTGATAAATACAGAATAATGTTATAAAAATTGAGAACTGCACTACTTACCAATGAATGATTCAACAAGAGTGTCGTACTCAGTCCCCTCTTCAGGATCTTACACTGTATTCTTGCTTTGTTTTTCGTGAACTTCGGTTCTCTTTCCGGTTGCTACACACTTCTCTCCCACAAATACCTACATACCAGTGCAGAGGAGGCCATTATGAGGACATTCACAGTTGGATTAGTAATAACAGACACTCGGGGGCAGGTGGTAATATGGTTGGTACTGGTGAAAGATAGCCATCTTTATTTTCCCAACACCATGTAGTTGGGATAGCCATGCCAAACCATGTCAGAACCTGGTGGAAAGCTCACAGGCTGTGTTGTCTTGCCGCAGCAGATGGTGGTAGGACTGACAGGTCAAACTTGGCGCTTATCGGCTGCTTTGCTATTGTGCTAACGTAAAGTTTGTATCTTGTCTTGTCTAGGCCATTGTTGATGTTACCACTATACATATGAATAATAAAATGCTCTCCTACCAAAGCAATATTGTTGGCAGAGGATGTCCTTTCCTTGAAAATAAGCAATTCTTCTTAGAGTTTTTCCTCCAACTTTCAAAAAGATTGATTACAGTCCTTTCCTGAACATTGAAGAGGTTATATCACATCCCGTTATTTCATGAAGAAATAATATTTAAAGTGACATCTCCTAGAGCCCGCTGAAGGTTCTGAATACTGAAAAATTTTATTTGGCGCGTTTGTGAACCTGGAATAAGCAAGCCGACATCTGAGGTCTTGTTTGAAAGCGTAATCAGTAACACAATTATTAATTATGTTTCCTCTTCAACAAAAAATGATTATAAGCCCTCACGTGCTAGATTGACGGCTCTGTTTACGATCATGGTGCTTGTGTCAGTGGGAGCTTGAAATACTTGAGCAACAATACATTTGAGAGAAAGTAGCCGATTTTGGCCAAACTACTCTGTGAATCAAATCCCCAATGTCTATAACGTAAATAGGACTTTGTGGTAAGCTTTCACTCAAAGGGCAACTATTCTCGAGCACAAAAGCAAGAGAAGACTTGATTCCTTTTCGAATAGTCAGGTCATTGAAAAGAGCAGAGGGATGATGAGAAAATTCATATTTTAAGCATTGCTAGAGTTCCTCTTCCATTCTCACAACACAAATAATATAGTTTGAAAGCTGGTTGGGATTAACTACCACATTCTGCCCATCTATCTTTACAGTTATGCGCATGGCTGCCAGGCTTTACTTTGTTAATGCACTAAAGGTGAGCCTGTGTGATCGATTTTCTGACAATAGATTTTATTGAGGCAATGTCTATGTTCCCAGATGAATCCCCTATTACATCATTTCTCAATGAAATCAGGATTCCGGGAAGACATTAAGTTGAAAGGGCTGCCTTAGTCATTTCATAAATATATTTCAATCTGTAATGGCGAGAATATCTCAGTTCCGCGTGCTGCAGCAATGATCGAATTGGCAACTGCAATTAGTTTTCTGGGAGCACATTATTTTCAGCCTCATCACTTCAAGGAGAAGGCTATGCAGATATTCTGGTATAATTTTGCATCCTCCCTAAGCCATTAACTCGGCGCTCGAGTATGTGTTGCAATCGTGAGCAAATGTCCTCTCTGATAATAATTACGACTGCCTCAACAATTCTCTTTCTTCCATCCCTTTGGATTTTTAGGCGGTCCTCGTACCACTTATCATTCAAAATATGAGAAGCAAGACCACAGAAACAAATAACCAAACCTAGTTTTCCACCTCAGGGACAGAAAACAACAGAATCTCCGTAATGATCTCCGAAATTTTTTTCCAAGCGTTTACCTGTGTAGCACTTATTGGATGGTGAAATTATTTTTAATTGTTCTAATAGATTGTCCAAATAATACTGAGAGACTTTATGGGTTTCTAGGTATGCACACAATTTGGGGAATCCCTCTGATTTAGATGCATCTAGTGCATTATTGTTGGTTTGCACTCCTCTGGTACATGGGGGTAGAGAGCCAAGCCTACTAAATGGAGGATATCAAGCGTGGTGATCTTGTGCCTCTGCAGCAACTAGATCTATTACAGCATTTATTCTTGAAAGAACAATTTATCAACAATTATTGCTCACTTTGTCTTGAAATTAAAGCTTGTATCCACTCTTCTAAGATAATGGCCAAACTTTTCCTCCTGGTATGTGTTTTCCACCTTTCAGATGTAATTCTTTCTACAGCTCTTAAACAGCTTCACTGATTCTTTCCCTACCAGTAGATTATAAATTCCATCTTTTGTAGCACACTAAGTCTCCTAATATTTTCTAGGACAGATTCAACCTCAATAGACTTGTCACCCTCTTTGAGTTTACTCTTGCAAATAACACACCATTCACAATCTATTGTAACGTATTCAACATAAAAACTAACAGAGATATATCAACACACACACAACAATATGAACACCCGAACTAGCGGAAAACTGATTGTAATCTGAAGAAAACAAAACTGCAACACCTGACTAACCGCCGCGTCTATACTTGCACGTGTTCACTGAGCGCCAAACAAACCGAGCGCTGGAAACAGGCCAAGTTTTGTAAGGCTGACTCGTGCACGTGGTATTATTTCATATTGTTGTATCCATTTCTGGTTCTCTTGTCCATCTTTACAAATGTACTAAGGATGGTTTACAAGTAATTTTTATCCTTCCACAACTTTTGTTTTAAACATTTTTTGGTCCCATTGCTCTTAGTAATCAAACACAGCTTCTTAACTAAATGTTTGTCTTCTTCTCAGTAGCATACAATAGTAAGCAGTCAGTACAGTGTGATACAAATTTGTCATGAACAGATAATATGCTTTATTTTATTCATCAATGACGTGATTAGTGTTTCTATGCAAATTTTATCTTTCTATAATGTTTTGTTCAACCACTAAACTCGAAAAAGTACCAAATCCAATATAGCGGCTTATTTTTCGCTTTTGTGGATTTAGCCCAGCCGGGATTTTTTGGACTCGACGGATTATTATTTCATGATGCCAGTTATTATATAAATTCACAAACTTTCAGCTTGATATTACGTTTTTCCATCTTAATATGCTTCTGTGCTGGACTAAAGGTGTCAGTCCTGTTTAAAACAAGATATATTATATATAATTATCGTGTTTTAAACAAACTATTTCCAACCAATAATTATGATCGCTAAACCATAAAATTGTACGCAATACGAATGACACAGAAATATCTTTCCATTTGAAGAAATATAAGTTTGAATATTGGCTGACCTGCATAGGTGGTTAAATGATCAGAGGCATCACCCAAGCAAAAGACTGGGTTGCCAATAGTAGGAAGGTCAGGGTTTGAATCCCTGGTCAATGAGGCAAGTGGTTTTTAATGGTTACCAACTCTCTCCATACAAATATGGATATATATCTTGCAAAAAACAAATGTTAGTGCTAAAAATAATAGATTTAAAAAATTAAGGCTATGCAAAGCTTCAAAACTTCGAATTGGCTTCAACTCTGTTTCGAAAAAAAGTCCGGCTTTGACCATTATTATGAAGCTTTTCAAATAAACATATTAAGAGAATACTCAAGTTATGGTCAATTAATCCCATTCAGAGCTGTTGTATACATTTCACACTAATATTCATATGGAACAAGATATGTGATTAATTGACTTGTAAGTTGTGATAATAACTTAATTTATCAGATTAGAAAAGAATATTACAAACAATTATGCAATAAAACAATTCCAATTAAGAAGGAAAGAAGAAATTCTGGGAGCTGAAGGAGGAGGTCTAAGTTTCACCGACAAAATGAATGGACCTGTCGTAAGACATAACATCAAATAATAATAATAATAATACTATAAATGATGACCATAATATAATATTTTTCAAACATAAGACAACCAACAAAAAATATTCAAACTTCGACTTTGCTTCAAATATTTTTCATATACTCTTATTTGAGTTTGCTTCTAATTTATAAAGTGGACTTCGCACACCCCTAAAATATATATTATTATGGAAATGGATACATTTTTTATTCGACCCAGAGATGAACATTAACAACCAGTTGTAAGAACCTAGTCTACTAAATCTCCAACATTAAGGCCATGTGTACACAGGCAACAAATTTTCTTAACACTTTTTTTGTCTCTACCTTTCTGTCTAGCAACTGCACAGCAACAGATGAATGACGAAACAGTTGTGTTGGTGTGTATGTTAAGAGGGAACATATTTGTTGCCAAGAAAAACAAAATTCCATAAACTTATATTACACCCATTATCATAATGGACGTAGAAGAAGTAGGTGCTATATTTGCTCTTGTAGCCTGCAATAGAAAACGACGAGGACGCGAATGTCAATTTTAGGTACACCCCATTTACAGGGAAAGACTTTCACTCGGAATGTTTTATTCACACTTTGAGCATTAAAGTAATTATTCCTACTATAGAATGGGTGTTTCCAGTTTTGGTGAACTTTTGGTTCTAGTTGGACAATTAATTTCTCAGCAGGAAACCATGTGGAGAAGGAGCACGATCGAATGATAGATAGGCACTATATGCGATATTTGTTCCAAAACTAGACTGCAGTCATCGGCTGGTCCAAGCACAATCTGGTGAGCAACTACAGAACTGTCGCCGGTTTACACAGCTCCAAGTCATAAGACAAAGAAGTCGCCACAATGTTGTGGCGCTCCACAACTCTTTTCAACTGATGAAACACAGTTTTGTCGTCTCGTTGCCTGTGTGCACACTTACATTCAAACTTATTGAACACATTATAACGACTAAAAAGTGTTTGGACAGTTTGTTGAGTGTGTACACATAGCCTAGGAAATGATCAAATATATTCAAAACCCCATTATAGATTGTTTTTCTGTCTATATATTTATATTATTCTAAAGTGTGTTTTATTTGGTAGCCTAATCTTATATTTAAATTCCTAAGGCGGCCCCCTTCAAACACAAATTTTGCCCAGCTCTGCTCCAAATTAAATCTTCTCTACCATCTAATAGTTTAATTAAATTCAGACCCGCCTTGGTGGCGTAGTTGGCTAACGTGCGAGTCGTGTTGAGCTCGATCGCCGAGGACGGGGAGATCGAGGTTCGAATCTCGGTCGGGTGAACTAGGCGGGGGGGGTCCCTAAATGGTTTTCCACTCTCCCTCCACGCAAATGCGGGTTCACTTCCTCTGCATTCAACCTTCCTAATTCCTAGCCCATTAGCGTAATTAGTACTTAAAGCGTATAACCCGAACGGGTAGTAAGACGCGGTGCTAAACAATAATAAATAATAATAATAATAAAATTCAGATAGCCCTAATAAGTAATAAGATGTGCTGCATAGAAAAAAACTGGTTGGGACATTAATCAGTTGCAGGATAGTGGTAGTTCTAAGTATATTACTATCAAGTCATTTGTGTTTGATTTATTGAAACTCCCTATCGGAAACTCTCACCTGGCATAATACTGCTGCCTGGCTCGTTTTCCGGCAGACTGAGCTCAGCGAGTCCGCAGCGAGGACCAGAAGCCAGCAGTCTGATGTCATTGCCAATCTTCATGAGACTGACTGCCAACACATTTAGAGCTCCGGAGACCTCTACCAATGTATCATGGCACGCCAGGGCTTCAAACTTGTTGGGGGCTGTCACGAAGGGTAGACCTAGGATGTATCAACATAACACTCAAATCTGTGTAGTAGGGGACAGCTTTTCCTACACCGGTGACTGTGTGGTCCAAGATGTTATCGGTCTTGGTATTGACAGGTATGTCAGCTATGCTATGTGCTCAATATTGACCGTGTGTAAGGAATCAAATAGACAAATAACTAGGATTTGAATGAATGTGAAGTTATGTAGTAACAAATATTAATTATTTATTAATATTTATATTTTACATATAAAATAAAAAATGTATGATATTCCTAAAGCCAAAATAAAAAAGGGAAAATATCCATAAAAATGTCTAAAAAACCCAATATCTTTTAAGATCCTATCTTTTATTTAGGGATGGGCCCCCGAACCCTTAAAGATATTCAAGATTCAAGGATGCAAGAAAATTGCACAGATTCGAGACTCAAATCTTTAAAAAAAAAATTATTTTTTTCAATTTCTAAAGTTAAATTTGTCTTTGAGCTTTAATACCGCTTATTGGTGGTTTAGAACCAATTATAAACATAGGATGAACTTAACAACCAGACCCCAGACCAGTAATCTAACATTTAACTGAATGTATGAATGCTTTAATCAATTAATTATAAGAAATAATATTAACATTTAGTTACTATTTGTATTTTATATTATTATGTTATATTTATATTTCTTCTTATGTTCATGATTTTTTCCAAAATTTGGATTTGAGATTCAAATGTAAATTGAAGATTCGGATTCATAAAATAGTGTATTCGACCCAACTCTTGTTTTATTAAAATGCAAATGTGCATTAAAAAAAGTGAACTAACCTATATACAAGATGAGTTTTAACTCATGCTGAAAAAGCCAGAAACATATTCCTTACTAAAAACTAGGAATAAAATGTGTATCAATATTTGTTTGCTCTGAAGTCATTATTAAGGGAGCAATGAGCCCTTGAAAATCATGCATTTAAGACTAACAACAAATTTATAACAATGTAACAAATGAGTAGAACAGTAACTGAAGAGAAGTATGTACTTTTATTACTCAATGTACAGAAGGTAGGTAACCCTTCAACAGTCCTTGTGCAAACATTCACGTTTTATCTTAGCAGATGTTCAAATTGCCGGCCACCAACATCCAAACAGCATCGACATTGTCAGAGCATGGACTGTTGCACTCTTTGAAACATACCAGGTGTGTTTCTGATACTGGCCCCAGGTCTGGGGAGCGTACTGGCCATGGAACAGGCCCTTAGTGGTTGCATGAAAGGGTGAAAGCATTGGATTTTCAATGGATCATTGCTCCCTTAGTAATGACTTTAGACCAAAACTTTATATACATTTTCTTCCTAGTTTTTCATAAGCTTCTAGCTTTTATAATATAGGTTAACACTCATCCGGCATAATTCATTATTTTTTGTTTCTGTTTTATTAGAGATGATTAGTCATATATATACACTTTATCTTTGAAATAAGTCTTGAATATATCCAAATTCCATATGATATTGGGAGGAGTAAGTTTTATTAGACAAACATGTTTCATCCAATGAGTAGAATGTGGTATCATAAGGAGGTGTTCCATTATGGAATAAGATTGAGGAGTGGGAGAGGGACTCTGAAAGTTATTCTGATAAGTAGAAGCTAAGTGAGTTAGTGCGCTTGAGCAGGCAGAAGGAAGGAGAAGCGTCTCGGCAAGTGAGCAGGCGTGGGCGTGCGTTGTAAGCGCTTGGTTTATTCCCCGAGGGAGATGTTGTCTAACGTGGGAGCTGGACAGTGGATCATCAACCTTCCGATACCCAGCTGTCATAATGTTTGAGAGGGGTTGGTTACAAGGGTTGTGCAAGGGTTCAGCAATTCTTGGCCCCTCAGGGATGGACAATGAGGTGTTTGAAGCAGTGGTTGTCCTTGCAAAAAAGTCACCAGTAGGTAGAAATAAAGGGGGAATTACAATGTCCTCTCTTAAGTGCTAAATTTTTTTTAATATCATCAAAACACTAAGTTATTTTTCTTTTGTTTACTTCAACATGTTTTATTTTAAACACTGGCTAGACAAGAGCCTTAAAGGTTGGATTTATAATGTGTACAAAAATTTGCCAATTTTTAATTCTTACATATTATTTTTGTCAGTCAATATGTTACTATAAAATGTTGTATTCTTTTAAATAAATTTTATACTAATTTTGAGATTTGTCAGAAACCTTACCTGTAATTTTGGCAATTTCTGCAGCACATTTTTCCGCAAACCCTATCCTTGTGTTGAGCCCTGTGCCAACGGCGGTGCCGCCAAGTGCCAACTCATACAGGCGCGGCAAGGTGGCACAAACACGGTCAATGCCATTCTTTACCTGAGCGGCATAGCCACTGAACTCTTGACCCAGAGTAAGTGGAACAGCATCCATGAGGTGGGTGCGACCAATCTTTATAATTGGTTCAAACTCTTTGGCTTTGCAATCCAGCGCCTTGTGGAGCACACCCAAGCCTACAAGGTTAAAACAAAACATGTAAGAGGAAGAGAGGAAATGTGGGAATGAGATATAATCGCTTTAGAGGTGTGGGGAAAGTAAGATTAAAGGAAATGAAACAAGTAGAATTGTGAAAAAAAAAAAAACATTTTAAAATCTGAAAAATAAGATTTTTGAGACAAAATAACTACATAAATACCCTTATGGAGTACACAACAAAATGTACATATAGCGCAAAAAACAGCAACTATGTACTTAATCCATCCACCACTTTATCCTTGCATATTCCTTTCACTTCAACATCATCCAACACCGAGTCATACATGCTCTTTTATTCTTAAAACTCTTAATGTTTCTCTTTTTTAAATATTCATCCTCAACATTTAATCATGTCTTACATGGCTTACCCCTTCCTTTTGATCCACAAAATCTACCTTCATATTTTTGCTTTGTCACTTGATCCACACTCATCCTCTAAACATGCCCAAACCAAAGTAAGATGCATTTTTCACATTTATCTATTGAATTTCCTCTCACACCGCAATCCTTCAGCCCCAATTCATTACCGACTCTGTCCGTACAATTTTTTCCACATACATTTCTTGTAAATCTCATTCCAACCGCATTCACTTTGCTCCTGAGTTTCTAATTACAAACCAATGCTTCACATCCATAAAACAATGTTGGTGTCAGCAAACTTTTATTTACTGCCATCTTTGCCTCTTTCGATACAACTAAAATCTTTGCCATATTCCATATACATTCAACTACTCTCTGAGATGCATTCACCTATCTGTCAATTTCACCATATATTCTTCCAATTTTACAAAACATTCTGCTCAGATACAAAAAATTGTTCACTAATTATATTATTAGTATTATTATTATTATTAGCACCGCGTCTTACTACCCGTTCGGGTTATACGCACTTACGCTAATGTGTAATGGTAGGGTGATTGTGAGATGAAATGGAGGACCTACAGTTTAACGTGGAATCCGAACCACGGTGGAGGCCTGGCATTCAATTCAATAAAAACTGTAGAAATACTTTCGCTCCCTTTGGCCACAACATAAAATTAAAGGTTGAAGTCAGATGAATTAAAAAAAAAATTGGAGATGACAGGATTTGAACACACCAACTCTAGATTATGAGAATGTCACTCTACCGACTTAGTCAAATTGACAGTTAATAAATTTAAATTTTTTTTTAAATATATTATTATATGTTCATCCAAACAAATGTTTTTATGGAAGGATTGAATAAAGTGTCAAAATAAATCATATTTTTTTCTTCTGTAAACCTATTATGTACAATGGTAGGTTTGGTTTATTTCAACAAAATCACTTTCAGAATGTTGCAACCCAAGAGGGGGATGGTATCCATTTTGTTATATTATGCTCTACTCGACAGACAAGCCCTGTCTCCCACAGTATGAGGCTGGCGAGTAGAATTTGCTCTCTATTCAATCATGTGAGGTCAGTTCTTGCAGCACAAAAGTTTCAAAATTAGGGGTTTGCGAGTTTGTGTATGAGATGAGAGAAATACGATAGCGAATCGCTACTCGCACGTTTCAAAATTAGGGGACCTGGGAACATTCGGCCAAGTAAAGACGTTCAACGCCTGTACCAGGGAACGTTTAGACAAACAAAGATGTTGTTCCATGTGCCAGGGAGAGTGTTAACAACTTTAAACAACTCAGTCCAGTTAATTTAGCTCCTTATAATAATAATAATAATAATAATAATAATAATAATAATATTTAGCACCGTGTCTTACTACCCATTCGGGTTATACGCTTTAAGTACTAATTACTCTAATGGATTAGGAATTGGGAAGGTTGAATTAGAGGAAGAGAACCCACATTTGCGTGGAGGGAGAGTGGAAAACCATTTTAGGAAAAACCACCCCCAGTTCACCCGACCGAGATTCGTACCTCGATCTCCCCGTCCTCAGCAGTCGAGCTCAACACGACAAGCGCGTTAGTCAACTACGCCACCGAGGCGGGTTTTTAACCATAAAAGTGCTCAGAGTACTCCCTTCATTGGTCTTATATTGTTTTCAACATATTCTTTCTGAACACCAAAGGTCTTTCCTTGCACTCCTTGTTTCATTCTCTTTACCCACTTTCAGAACAGCTTCTTGTTCCCTTCAAAAGCACATTGCATTCTTTCGTCTTCTTTTAATAATTTCGATAAGTAGTAATGTACAGTCATATCAAATAAAATAAGTTGCACTTGGGTTAACATTCAGGCAGAGTAGTTTCTATAAATTTTATTTTGAAAACAAAGATTTTATCAATTAATTGTTTTTCCTTTTCTTTAACAATTAAAAATATACTTCAAGGTAAAAATCAAAACTAAATGCCCGTGTTAGTGGGGTGTAAATATCTTTTTAACCAAGGCAATGTGCAATTTTACCTGGCAATAGTGTGGTATGTATTTCTCGAGCCACAGCTATGTGCATTGCTGTAGGAAAGGTGTCATTAGAACTTTGACTTTTGTTAACATGATCATTTGGATGAACTGGTGTTTTTGAACCCAGTTTTCCACCGAGAATCTCTATTGCTCTGTTGCTGATAACCTGTACACAAATTAAAACAAAAAACAAAGTAAATCTCTTTCTCAAAAATAACTTAAATCTGAACGAAAGCTAAAGAAAATATATTATTTTACACATAAACCATATTGATAAACACAATTATTCAATAACTTGCTAAATACAATAAATTATAAGCAATTTAGTTACTCTAAGATTATTTTCAAATTTTTACATTTAAATTAAGTGACGATTCCAAATAACTATGTTGTAAGAAGAATTTTTAAAGCCTCACCTCGTTGGTGTTCATGTTAGTTTGTGTGCCGGAACCAGTCTGCCAGATGACCAGCGGGAAGTGATCTTTATACAGTTTACCACAGATTACATCATCACATGCCTGACAGATTGCGTCCGCCAGTTTTGGTTCGAGCCCAAACTCCTTATTGATTGTTGCTGCGGCCTTCTTCAGGATACCCATCGAGGTGATAATGGGAAACTGAACACAACACACAGTGCTGTTACGAACAATATATGTGCACTACTGTATTACAGGCTTAGGTCATGGCACAGCTCGGCAATGGATTTGAGAGATGTAGTTTCCGCTCTGGCTATGGCTCACCGGTAAGGGAGGAAATTGTTTGTTTTAAGTGAACCATAATTTGGATCTACCATCCAAAATAAGAGGGTTCAAAAACTTCAAAAAAGAAAAAAAATAGAAAATAAGAACAATCGAAAGAGTGGGCTGGGTGAGTGAACTGGTTATACCCGCTGGGTAAGCTAAATGACACCCAGCGCACACAATTTGGGATAGATGAGGGTAAGTTCTCACGGCCGTCCCCAACGGTCGATAAACACAGCCCAGAAGTTATACCCTTATTGTGATTATTTCACAAGAATCAATTCAACTTAAAATTACCGAAGGATGATGCTAATATAAAGAGAAGGAACGAATATCACCGTCAACAGTAATTTATTATAATTGCCCAAAAAATGATCGGCAACAATGGGTACAAGTATATTAACAGTTATACAAAATGCAACTCTTTATAACATTTTCTTTTGGCGTCTTCATACCACTAGCGCCAGCTTTAAGAGCAACCTTCATCTCTCGCTACAAGAAATAACAATTAGGCATGAAGGCTAATACCCTATTATAATCTCAACCTAAGAATTAAACGTTAACATCAACAATTACTAACACCTAGTCAATATGCATTATTTATATCATTTTACCAGCCCCGAAAGAATGGGGAAGATATACAATTAAACCCTAGCTTATTTGTGTGAGCTGAGGCAAATATTAGATAACAACTTTGCTTTTAATTGGCCAACAACTCCCATTAGTCCTCATAACTCGGTTGCTATGGCAACTTCCCATCTAAACATATCACGCGCTGAAGGCGCCCAGCTATATATGTTCGGAGGTGAACATCCATATATTAACCTTACTAAAACTATCCTAACACAGTAAAAATTACATATAAACCTAGCAAGGTTTTATTAAGTTAAAGTCAACAGGCGATGTTGACGAATGACATAATTTATAATATATTTTAGTCTAATGCTAAATTTACCTATCTTTGATAAACAATTAAACAGAGTAAGGTTTTAAGGAACGAGTCCATTCAAATTAAAGCGCTAAACCTAACATGATAAATAGAGATAAAAATAGGAAACCACTAACTATAACTAATACACAATTTAAATTTGATACGCCCAAAATATAAAGTCCAAAGTGTCAGGCATCCCAACCCATTTATCTTTAACATTAATACGACGGTAAAATAGTAAACCATACACAAAAATATCCCAATAGTTAGAGAAAAGTCTCAAGTCCAGATATGTTATGCATTCAGCCAAGAGTAAAGTTTTTGTTTATACGCAGACATAGCTTGAAATGTCAATTAAAGCAAGTTTAAAACTTTTAAGATATTTCCAAGTAATACTAATCGAAGTGCCTAAAAGGAATTTTGAAAAGTCAGACATTTAACCCAAAAGGAATTTAGCTTACATTGTAGTTCGTCGCCATCACCAATTCAAGCGACCTTCACCGCCAGCCCAAGAGTGGCTCACAATTCACAGGGTTGATCTTTTATACGCACAAAACACAGCTTGCATCACATGGTGAGTAGGGGGGGCCAAAGAACGTAGATAGGGTGGAGAAGCTTCTAGAGTCCACTCGTAGCCAGTAGATTCTCGCTCGTAAACTCGGTGGAGTGTTACTTCTTTTCTTCTTATGGTCTTTGGACGAGTAGAATTGGCGTGAAGTTTTTTAGCGGGCACGCCTCAGTATTCGAAGGAAGGTCGTGATGTTCGGATGTGTGATGATAGGTGGCTGCAGTGTTTACCTGGGAATGGCCGTGGACGTCTTGGTAGAATTGGGTAAGTTTGCAGTATATTGTAATATTAGCTAGCGGCTAATGTTACATAAGGACTTAAATCTGTACTGTCTGAGGCAGTTGCACTCTTACAAACTTGGGTTCGAACATGCATTCATCTAGGGCAGTTTGTGTTTTGTTCACTATAATGTCTGTATCATATATCACATCAAACCAAAGATAACAACTTGAGATAAAAGCTGAATTGAAGATATTGATGTGCATTGAAGTTAATAAAACACTCCATCCAAGTTATATTCTTCTTCTATGTACAATTTCAATCGCTATAAAGATCCCCAAACTCAGAGTGACCCAGGTACAGGCGAGCCTACAAGAATCTACACTATCCAGAGGTTACCATGAGCCCTAATCAACACCAGGGAACAGGGGTTCTGATGGTAACCAGCAGCGACATCGAGACCGTGCCCGCAATAAAGTTTCTTGGAAAAGTAATCTACCGTAAGTAAAATTAATGTTCTAAGCTGAAATGAATAGTTGTGACTTGTATAGGAAAAATCCATGGAAGCTCCAACTAATGTTCATGTTTAATTTCTTCCTTAAATCTACTGTATAATATTGATGTATCAAAGATAGTATATTTTAGTCGGAGAATGAGTTCAATATGTAGCCTAGTTATTTGCCCATGTTATTACGGACAGATTGCTTGTGCAAGAAATTATTTGCCCGAGTTATTACGGGCATGTTGAATCTTGCACTATAAAAATATACTAGCCTGAGATATTTCATTAACAAAATGTACATGAAAAGATTGCTCAATAACAATAAAATAAAGTCATTGCAGATTTATATACTAATTACAGTTTATAACCAACAGACCTTAACTTGGCTTGTGTTCCTTGTAATCTTTTGCCACTATTTTGATATTTAATTTAGATAATTTAAAATGTTTGAAGAAAGTGATGAAGAGTTTAGTGACTTGGATGAAATCGATGTTGATGTCTTGAGTAGTGATATAAATATATCCGAGGTGCCCAGTATTTTAGAAAATGGCTCTATTGACTTGTCTGTAGCCCGACAGTGGTGTAAACATAACAGTGCAGCTTCCCGAGTGTACAACCAGATTTCAGTTTCAAGGAGCTTCATCTCCAGGAGATTTTGGATATGTGTGTGTGTATATACTTTTGGGAAATTTGTGGAGAAATATTCATATAATAAAATAAAATAATGTTATTTTTAAATTATCATTAAGTCAACAAATATTTTTAATCTAAAAATTAAGATTATAATGAATGCTTTACATATTTCTCCAAAAATTCCAGGAAAAATACAGATTTTTTTTTAAAAATAAATTCCTTTAATTAAGTTTAAGACATTAAAATACAAAAGAAAATAAAGATATTTTATGAGCCCCAAATTCATAAAAATTGTGACACAAAATACCTGCCAGCGAGGAGGTTAAGTTAACACTTATTTCATTCTCCTATTAAATATTTGTTCTAGTTTTTAAATAACTTGACAAAAATTAGCCTATTATGATGCCCACCACTAGACTCGTGGATTTAATTGTGGCCCTCGGGTACTTAAGATGGATATCCCTGAGGTATACCATAGTGGAATAATGCCAGGTAAGCTCGCTACCTTATAGGACAGAAGAATAATACACGATTAATACATTCACATAAAAAGTGTATGTAAGTTAGATGTTCTATATCTTTTTAAGTTCTTACCTACGTTTATTTATAATCAGTTGCCATAGTTTAATTTTAGATGTTTGGATACGACCTTTAAAAAATTATGGATTTTCTTTTCGTTTTTGAAGTAAATAGAGTAAACAATGAAACCATAATAAGTTGTGGACCCATCTTACCGGCATTCTCTCAGTGTCTACACCAATGGGGAAGTTGTTTATTGAGCGGACAGTTTGTGAGCCATAGTACTTGTCAGCTGGAACCTTTACTTCCCCCATGGTATCTTTCTCAATCCTGAAGTCTCCATCTTGTTCCTGACAACACAAATATCACAACTATCGGCAATTTTACAAAATAATGTACTGTTCATAAGAGAAATAAAAAATCTTTGAAACTATTTTATAAGACACAAAAGTCTCATTGCTAGTACATTTTGATTTAGAAAGTCATTAGAAAGTCAAACACAATCATTATTTTACAGAACCATATTTATATCAGATATTTTTAAAAGGCTAGTTATTTAACGGCTCATTCTTTTGTCATAACTTATGGAAGAAAAAAAAAGTAACAAAAACTTAGTCACAGTGTCTGCTTGGATGCTTGCCTAAGCACAAACTAGCCCTTGTTCTAGCTGTTGGGCAGTCCGGTCCTGCGTTTGACCTCAAGTTATGTAAATATTTATTGCTTTTCTAATTAGTTAGGGGACATGTCATCAGTTTTGTGTGAACAAAACCAAATATGTAATGATCATCTTAATGCTGCTTCTTTAGAAAGTCAACACATCGTGTTCCATCATTTAACGGCTTCATGATTATGGTACAATAACATGAGTACTGAAACATGTCGGCCAATTAAGATTCCAGAAATCTACATCATGAACTGGAACACCTAAAGGAGTAACAGGACCGTCAATCGGATAAGATGTCGATAAATTAAAATGATTTTTAAGAAAAATGTGGGTATAGTAACGTTTATACAATAAACTAAATTATAAAACCTTTGAATAGATATGTTTACAATATTTTATACTTTTAAATTTTTCTTTTAATAAGTTTTATTTATCATTCTTATTAAAACTAGTCTGATAATTGTTTGTTTAATATATTGTGAATATTAGTTTGACCAATTTGACTCCTATAATGAACAAATATTAAGCCAAGGTAAATATCTTAAATATACAAAGTGTGTTATAAAAGAAAAAACAGATATTCCTAGAGTACAAACAACTTGTATAGGGTTTCAATTATAATGAAATTTATTTTCAATATTCAATTTTATAAATTAAATAATTTGAACACATATCTTTGCAATTTGTAAATGACAATGTCTAGGTCTTAACATATATTTTATTTTTCTACTAGGTTTAGTTTTTTGAATGCATGGATAGTGTGGAATCAATTATGGAAAAAGCACAGACTCCAGAGAAGGATCTGGAAAATATATTAACTAGAACAGTAATCAGTAAACAACAGCATATAGACCTTATAACCAATGTTTTTAGGATTAATTGATTTCAATAAAGAGCGATTGTATTTGAATTCTTAATTTGTTTGTCACTAACCCACTACTTTTGGATTTAAAAAAAAAATCTGTTTCACTGAACTTCTGACATAGTAAACAAAATATCTGAGTCTGTGGAGGTTCATTATAACTGTATTTTGTTTACTGTCTAATTTGATTGCCAGATAAAACCTCATATCCATAGGTAAATAAGGAATACATCCATTAACAAATAATAATTTGGTTTAGTTAGTTGTTTCATATTCACATTAATAAGTAGACCTAATGTTTCTTTGACAAATAAAAATTACACATAGATAAGGATTTGATTTAATCTCCGAGTACCATTTAGGAAACCATATAATCATTCCAATAGATATTAAACTCATTTACTACAAACCCTTTAATAAATATTTGAACTAAGCCTAATGTCTGATTGACACTATCTCAGTTGCCTAGGCAGCCTCCTTAAAGCAAAATACCCTTTCCAATGATCTGTACAAATTAAGTTACATACAGAACAGCTAAAATAATAGTGTTTTATCAATGACTAATTTAAATTCTGTCATTGATATTTTAGGGCCAAAAATTAATTTGTTTATAATGAAAACCATCCCAAACTTCCATAAGCCTAAAAATATTATGTTTGAGTGAGTTGAGATTTTAATGTTTTTATAAAATATATTGATAAAATCTGTTAGGTAGGGATAACTGAGCACAAGGTACTAAAATAGTTTGGAATAGTCTGTAAAGAGGGTAGTATTCTTTACATTCTTATGTTGTTTCATGACTTAATTTTTTTTACCATGTATATATATTTATTTTTTTACCATGTGTGTATATATATAATCCCAGAATGTTCATAATATTATGTTATTGCCAAATGGAAGATCATGTCTCTCAATATTAATAACCTATTCTGCACTTAAGATACCTTTTTACCTATTGGCCTAGCCTCTGGAATAATTTTAAAATAGGCCTATTAATTTTGTTTATCAATGGAAATTTGCTTTTATGTGTGTATGGATGGTAAAAATGTTAAATTTCCCATATGATGGTAAAAATGAAATAACCTTGCCCATTTTTGTATATTCCAAAATATACTCTTAAAAGTTCCATGTATAGTACTATTCCATTCCTTTAGAAGTTATTCTGTGATATAGATGAGCTAGTTTTTATTTTCTTATTTTTTGAAATTTACAAAATAAGCCTATATTGGTTGGGATCACAATATTCTTGTGTTTTATCATGATAAAAAATATATTTTATTAATGTAGAAAAAGTATAATGTACTCTCGCTATAGGTGTTTTTATTTAATTCATCTACCATAGTAGCATAAACAAATGAAACACTTAGTGAGACACAACAATAAATCACACGAATGTGTCAAGTTCATTTGTAGTTTGGTATCATCTAGAAAATTATTTCATTTTCTGACATAAGGAATATCAAAGTTTTACCACGATTTATTTAAAGGCAACAAGAAATTGTATAAATGTTCAGCAGTGGCAAACATCAAAAATTAGTATATATTTAAAATTCAAACATTTTATTTTGGTTAAAAATAGCTAGCCTATAATTACATAAATGTATCAGTGCTATTATTATAAAGTTAGGTTAGTGCTCTAAACTAATTTGCATACGAACCATTTTTGATGAACTAGAGCTGCTGTAAAATTTAAGTCTTGAGGAACGTTGTACCAAACGTAGCTCCACGGCTCCTCGTCCTATGCGGAGGAATGGATTAACAGAAGTTGCCATAGTTGATTTTCAGGTTCTTGTTTACGAACAGATGGGGGAGATCGTGTTGCCAAGGTCCAAAGTCAGGTCAGGAGCATAGACAAAAATATAGTCAGGGGACCGTTCCATTTAGTGGCGCAGCCTTACGGCGTTTGTTTGAGCGATAAGCAGACGACTTTTAATTGAAAAGTTAATACAACACAACACAACAGTATATTTTTACATAACAAACCTAGATAAAATATTATGTAATATTGTAGGTTAAATATAATTAAAAATTTATAAATATTCATACTATAGTAGTTATAATATATAAAGGTAAATATATTAAAACAAAAGAATATCCGAATAGCAAAGTTACAATTTAAATAACTATTTCAATTTTATAGGGTGGTATTGCTGCTGAATTCACAAGCAGCCGACCAATATTATCTTTTTTTGGCTGTGAATGGAAATTATTTTGAAATTGTGGGATGCTAATTTAATGGGTAAGTGTAGTAATTTGATAATTTTTATATCCATACTAAACACAATTGACTATTCGAAAATATATTTTGGTGTTTGGTCAATATTAATAAAATTTGAATGATAAAACCATGACCATAAACTGTTTTCTGCCTGTATTAGTGTCCTTCATATCTAACCCAGCTTAAAAGCTCTCCGACCTGTTTTATCATAGCTTAAGCTTTTGTTATCATGTTGATAGTTTAAATTATGACTTGAGACCTGTAAGTTACTTTGCATAATATTTTACTAATTTACTACCAATTTAAAATGTTTAACAGAGTTTTATTTTATCACCCATTTGGGACTCATTTCCTCTCTAATGTATTTTGTATGTTTTATGTTTAAATTTGAACCAAGGGGATAATACGGGGGTGGCTGGTGTATATTATAAACAAATGGAAATACTATTGTAGCACTTTACTTAGAGGTCTACAAACCTTTATGAAACCAATCTGGGAGTAAAGGGTGCAAACAGATCAACTTTAATATAAGTTACCTAGGTCTTTTAGGTGGGTGTAGGATTCAGACTGATTTGCTTAAGGTCCAACCAACAATTCAATTTGGGAGTCTATTTGTCTAAAGACATAGATAAAACAAGGCAGCCAACTTTTAGGATCAAAATCCATATTTCACACACTTTTTTTTATTGAAATGGGTCAATCATACTTCATATTTAAAATTTATTGGCTACCATTATATAAATATGATCCAGACAATTGCTCTATAATCACGATAACTTTTGATAGCATATGCTAAGTTAACCTTGAAACAGCAAGATTTATCTCAGCCATGTTAATGTGATAAAAAAAAATAAAACACTACTACATAACTTGGTAAAATGAAATAAACTATTTAAATTTGATTTATTTTAACATTTTCCAGTCTCACCTAACCTAAGATATCCAAAGGTTTTTAATTATCTAGCGGGTAGAATTGGATGGAGGGGATGCACCCACATAAGTATGGGTATTAAAATCACCCTGTCAGAATTCAAACACTTATGTCTTATTGTTCAAATATATTTTGAAAATACTCCTAGCAAACATGATTACAATACCACTTTGCTAGAATAAAAGTTTATTAGGCTATTTTGTAGTAACTTTTAAAAAAACACACACATATGCACCAACACTTCAGTGCATTGCAAATCAGGGGGTAAAATGGCTTATCTAGGCCAACAGCCTGGAGTGGGTTTGATCAAAATAATATATATAATCTTAGTTGAGTCTTTTTGTACTGTTAAATCATAATTTGAAGACTAACTAACTAAATCTTGACAGATCATTGGAGATTAAGTTAGATAGTTTAGAACTATTATTATGAACAATCATAAAACACCCTTTTTTTAATCTTTAAATAATAATACCTACTGTCACACACTTTGAAGCTGCTGAAAAAGATATTATTATTATTATTAGCATCGCGTCTTACTACCCGTTCGGGTTATACGCACTTACGCTAATGTGTAATGGTAGGGTTATTGTGAGATGAAATGGAGGACCTACAATTTACCGTGGAATCCGAACCACGGTGGAGGCCTGGCATTCCTCACATTCACAAGATGTCTTGTNTGGCATTCCCCACATTCACAAGATGTCTTGTCAGAGGTGAAGGAAGGGTTTGGTAATCAGATAAATCTGTGCCGGGACCGAGGATTGAACCCCGGCCGCCAGCATAGAAGTCTGACACCTTACCCCTAGACCACCAGGTCACCCAATATAGATAATAGAGAAGAGACTAAGGAAGATCATGATGGATTAAGGAAGGACCTCAGGTCTGCACTTAGAATGCTAATGGAGAAATCTCGAGAACATTGGTAGGTTATATTAGGGCATAAAAGGGCCTGTGACAGCGCTTAGAGGGAGATGATCCGGTAATGTCTGGATGTCACGAGTGTGCCAAACTTCCTGATCGACAAAGTGAGGATGTTATATCCGAGATGTATCAATTTTATCCAGATAGGGAATGGAAGCTCATTGGTTTAAGACAAAGAGAGGAATCCTACAAGGAAGTGTCTTATCAACACTCCTGTTCATCCTACTGTAATAACGGGCCGGATTATAAAATCTACCAACGAGACCAATTTGAATTAAATATAAGTAAAACTAAGGCAGTGGAAATTATGGCCAGCAAAATTTAACCTAGAAATAATCCATTTTGATGAATTATACAACATAATCCATGCCTTTATTCATTTCAAGGCTACCTTTTGACTACCTTCTATACATATTATTAATGTGATTCTTCTAAAAACATTCGCACCTCACTCAGTATAGGCTCATTGTTGGGTTGGACCAAATAGGTAATCAGGGAATGTAATAATATTCTAAGGACAGTAAGAACATGAATTGTAAGAAAGTTCTATATTAGATGTACTTTTTACCCACAGTTAAATATGGACTTTGAATTTATGAGGATACAGGGAGGCCATGGGAGTTAACATGTTAGCTGTAACAAGGAGGAGCAGGATTAGGAATGAAGTGGTCTGGGAAAGAGCAGGAATACAGGGAGGCCATGGGAGTTAACGTGTTAGCTGTAACAAGGAGAAACAGGATTAGGAATGAAGTGGTCTGGGAAAGAGCATGAGTACAGGGAGGCCATGGGAGTTAACATGTTAGCTGTAACAAGGAGAAACAGGATTAGGAATGAAGTGGTCTGGGAAAGAGCAGGAGTACAGGGAGTACATGGGAGTTAACGTGTTAGCTGTAACAAGGAGAAACAGGATTAGGAATGAAGTGGTCTGGAAAAGAGCAGGGATACAGGGAGGCCTTGGGAGTTAACGTGTTAGCTGTAACAAGGAGAAACAGGATTAGGAATGAAGTGGTCCGGGAAAGAGCAGGAGTACAGGGAGACCATGGGAGTTAACGTGTTAGCTGTAACAAGGAGAAACAGGATTAGGAATGAAGTGGTCTGGGAAAGAGCAGGGGTACAGGGAAGCCATGGGAGTTAACGTGTTAGCTGTAACAAGGAGAAACAGGATTAGGAATGAAGTTGTCTCGGAAAGAGCAGGGGTACAGGGAGGCCATGGGAGTTAACGTGTTAGCTGTAACAAGGAGAAACAGGATTAGGAATGAAGTGGTCTGGAAAAGAGCAGGGGTACAGGGAGGCCATGGGAGTTAACATGTTAGCTGTAACAAGGAGAAACAGGATTAGGAATGAAGTGGTCCGGGAAAAAGCAGGAGTACAGGGAGACCATGGGAGTTAACGTGTTAGCTCTAACAAGGGGAAACAGAATTAGGAATGAAGTGGTCTGGAAAAGAGCAGGGGTACAGGGAGGCCTTGGGAGTTAACGTGTTAGCTGT
>CABEEJ010004966.1:29719-40453 GCA_901482245.1 Timema douglasi
GGGGGGGGGGGGTTTAAGATATTTTTGGGAGACTTTTAAAATTTATTAATCAATGAAAGGCCAGTTACTTTTAAGGGCAGAGTGGGAAAAAAAAATGTGTAATTCAGAAATTTTGGGTTATCAAGAGAGATGTCAAACTTTTTTTTTTATGTATGAAACCCAACATTTCTGAAAGTATATTCCCTAGTATTTATTTACTGTTATATTTATATATAAGATTCTGTTTCAATCTTATTGAATCAAAAACAATATTCTATGCTACATTTTCTTAACGAATGTAAGTTTGTAAAGAATATATACTCTAATTATTGTTGAAGATTTGAGTCGGTTGTTGTGTAAGTTTTGAAGTTGAAATGCAGGACATTTCACAACACGAGTTTATCCTCGACAGATGAAGACATGTTTGTATTCTTGGACTGGCCAGAAGATTATAAATACTCGTCGCTAAATGGAATTGCCTTTGGCATTTTTCTTCAAATTGAATCTCTGGGAACAAAAGTTTTTTTTAAAAGTGAAAAGTGAATCCTTTGTTGGGAACAAAGCATTTAATTGACAGGTTGGGGATTGAAGTGTCGATGATCTACAAGGAAATTTGATATTTTTTAAGTTCATATCTTGTCTCCCTCAGACATTCTAAATGGAGTTTTTTTTATTTAATGAAAGCTATTTTATCGCAGTAATTTAAGCAGACATATCCGTTTTTAATCTTTGAATTATATAGTTGTTATTTTAAATTTTATTTTATGAATTTCACTTCTATGGAAAGTGGTTTGTTTTACCAGATGCTTCAAGTCAACTACAGTATTATTAGGAGACAAGATATATATATATATAATCTAGTGTGAAAATACCCAGTACCATCAAGTTTAAAGTTAATCGATATCTTGATTAATCTCTTTTAAAACTGTCTTCCTGACAATCGATGATTTCTGTAGATCATTTTGACACTTCTTTAGTTTTTTATATTTTATGAATTGCTTCTTATTACAGCATCATTGCATTTGTAAACTCTTTTAATTTTTATCCAGTACACATTTTCTGTTAAAAACACCACAGCCCAACCAGTACCTCATTTAACGGTTTCAATTTTCATGGATTTATGTTTTAATCCTACCAGAGATGTTCCCTCGAAGGCTTTGTTATAATATTGCTTGGATGAGCTTTGTAGGAGATACTTCTCGAGTCATAGGTTGATATTAGGCATCCCATTCCTCAATCGTAGGTTGATATTAGGCATCCCATTCCTCAATCGTAGGTTGATATTAGGCATCCCATTCCTCAATCGTAGGTTGATATTAGGCATCACATTCCTCAATCGTAGGCTGACGATGGGCATCACATTCCTCAATCGTAGGCTGACGATGGGCATCACATTCCTCAATCGATAGGTTGATATTAGGCATCCCATTCCTCAATCGTAGGTTGATATTAGGCATCCCATTCCTCAATCGTAGGCTGACGATGGGCATCCCATTCCTCAATCGTAGGTATCACACATTCATAGGGCTGGTTGTGGGCGTCACATCACGCGATCATAGGGGGGGAGGGGAGACCTGTCAGTCTCCTTTTATAATCCAGAAATGTTTTAAAAACCTGCTTTAATTGGATGATGAAATTGCCATCTACCGGTCCTTCCAAGCATCTAATTAGTTTTTAATGGCATCTTGCAGTTTTCCTAGCGACTGCAAATAAAGTTTGTTGAGAATACTATTGTGCTGATGGTGCGTGTATTATTTTAAATTTTAATGTTCAGTGATAGAAACTTTTTCCCTTAACCTGAATTATATGCACCACCACGATGAATGGTTTTAATTCTTACACGGTTTGTTATCCATAATAGAGGAAGCCAAACAACCTGACTTGATCTCACTCGAGGACAGCTTCCGGAGTTTTGTAATTTTAAAGTGTTTTTTGTGATCAAATAAATTTAGTCACATGGGGGTAAAAAAATTAATCTCTCTCTGTGCTTCTGAGGTCTTATAGATAACATTCCAAGAACACGCCAACACCATTTGTAACAGTATTTGAAAATACAGATGGCAGTGTTATTAATTAGTGTACCTCCTACTATTATTTATAAATAAGGAAGGATAGCAATTTTTTTATTATATAAATCTTCTTAAAATAAAACTTGTGTATCTGATAGAATTTTACACATTTCTCAAATTGAAACTGCAAATTTGCCTATTTTTTTTTTTATTTCGTTCATATTTATGCATCAGTTTCTCAAAAGCCACAGACTTTTTATCAGAATTTTTTAATGTGGATTTTCTGTCTTGTGGCTTTTTAATGTGCCTTTTGTAGATTTTGTCACAAGGATTTAGTTTTATTAAGATTATTGCTTTATAAATTATTATTAATCTATTTATAATCAGTTCCTACCCTAAACCAAAATTTGAGAATCTCAGTAATTTGGTTTATCTTTACAGTATTACTAAGCTATTAATTTTATTGTGTTAAGTTCTTGTAGACAAAATGCTGGGTGATCAGTATTTATTATTTTAGTTATATCAGTATAATGGATTGGGCATTCTGTTATAAGTTAGACCATGAGTAAAATGTATCTTATTCATTATTAGATGGTTAATATTCTCGTGGTAAGGAACGAATGAATAGTAAAACCAAGTTAATATGATAATCTTAGTAAAGAAAACTTACATCTGTACACCGGTGTAAGATATCGGTAAAGGCTGTTTTTATATTTTCTGTTAGCGTAACAGAATGTTTGCCGAGGTATGAGCAAGCTTGAAGAAATTGGCTGACAAAAAGTGTTCGGGTGATGGTAATTTGTGTTTGTCGGAAGCCCAGTAAACTGCGCTCGACTTAAGTTATTGACGAAATGGATTTGATTAAGGTACACTCTGATCGGAACTCTTTGTTAATTTCCAGGTTTCTTTTTTTTAATTGTCAAAATTGATATATAGAAGTATAGATTTTCTTTGCATATTACTATTGATTTATCTTTGTAAAATTAGTTATTTTATAAAAAAAATAATTGTTACCATTAAACTAGGTGTTGCTTTAAAGTGCTTTTATTCTTTGCCTCATTCCAATTTCCTTGTTTTTTCCCCTCAAGCAAAGTAGGTCGGCACTTTATTCTTTAAGGGTTTGGAAATTTAAATAGTGAATACCAACTGCAAAATATAATATAGTTAAATTCCCAAAGGAATCTCAACAGCTAGAAAAGTTAAAAGATCTACTTTCATATATTCATATATTAATTCACATTATAATACAGTTTGTCACTAGCTATTTTATATTTTTTAATGAATATTAGATGTATTAATAGTACCATATAGTCTAAGGCCACATGAACGATATGTCCTACTTGGACTCTTGGCTTTAAAGTCTTGACCGGAGGCTGCTAAATGGGGCTAAAAAAGTGTAGTTGTAGCTGCAAAAGACTGAAGCGGGAGGTGACAGAGGGATGATAGTCGCTTGTTGCCCGTGACTTCTATTTGGTGTCGTCTGCATTTGTCAGACCAAAGATCATTCCTATTATACCAGGACAAATGGTTGCTACTCACAGTTGTGTTGTATATCTGTAGGTGCAACATGAGCGATTGTAGTTACTTTGGGAGTGTTTCATCGGCATGTAATAATTGCTTCACTATCAATAAAATCAATGACCTAGTCACTAGTCTTGAATATAGAATATCTCTAAAAAAATATATATATAACGCTTATTACAACGCGGCTTGGGTTTGCACTGTCTGAAAAATTGATCCCGACGAATTCAAATGGGACATAATCTTGAAGCCGAATCTGATGTACTATTTTTGTGTTACATTTATTGCTTGCCTAACATCTGACCATTGAGCCATTTAAACTCTTGGTTTCGATTCTTTTTGTGCGCAGCAGGAGAAAAAGAAATAGTTCGTGTGGTATTAGTCGTAAAAATGAATGATTTCCGAATAGATTTTAAAAGCTATTTAGTCCAACCTGTCTTCCTAGACTTGGTTAAGATGTGTGCAAATAAGGCACTTAAGCTTGAAATATCAAACATATTATAAACATGGTATTATTTTAAGTAGAGGGCTTAACCCAGTTTTTTTATTTGGGATCATTCCGGCCTCCCACTCTCCGTCTTAACACAACTCCTGTTATCCTCATACTTGCTCTCATTAAAACTCCTCTTTATACTTAAGCCGCCTCCAATGCTTTCCAAACATTTCTATTCATGTTATCATATGCCTTCTCTACATCCATAGATACCATCACCAAGGGTTTGCCATATTCATACCTTCTTTCCATCAGCTGTCGTATGGCAAAGATTAAGTCTACTGGATACCTCTGTTCCCTAAATCCGTGCTGTTCCTCTCTCCACCTTCCTTTCATTTTATTTATTATTCTTTTTTCCAATATCTTCTCATATATTTTTGTCCAGTGGCACATCAGTGTTACTCCCTTATGATTCACACATCCCCCTTCTTCCCGTCTCCTTTTTTTATTTTTTAAAATCTATACTACAGTTCTCTTAGTCCAGTCATCCATTACCTTGTTCTCCTTCCATATCACCATCAGCACCCTGTATAACCATTGTATTCCTGCTTCTACAGCTCTTCGCATTTCCTTAGTCAGTTCGTTCCCATTCATTACCTTTCCTTGTTTAATCCTCTTTAATGCATCCTCCTTCTGTATCCTTGTGCGACACTTTTCCTCGTCTATTTCTTCATGCTCCTCTGTTAGATTTCTAGATATTTGACTTTACAAGTTGCAAATAAAACTCCCTTACAGAGCAAGACCTATTTTAAAGCCTCTGGTGCAGTTATATCATTTGGCAACTATACATAGGATATTCGTCCTATAAAAGTTGATATTTGAAGATTTTAAATGGGAGTTGTCTTAAAAAAAAAAGAAACGTGTAGCCTAATGGCACAAGCTTTTAAAAATTTGATCCTAACAATTTCTGTTTGCGTTGCATTGATAACTTGCAATTTTGAAATGATTTAACTTTTTTTACTTAAAATATTCCAAGGAAAACTGAAATGAAATACAGAGTATTATGTGATATGCGAAGATTTCAACGCTGTTAAAATTTTAAACTACATTCTGCCTTTCAAGATAGAGGTGTGATTTTAATAGCTATTTTTAAATAACGCTTTAAATAAGAGACGCCCGAATTGTATTCATTCCGACATTTCTTAAACAAGCACCAAAAATAGTCTGATTTGTATCCATTCTAATATCCACAAAATCCTGAATTGTATCCATTCTGAATTGTCTCCATTCAGACAGTTTTCAAAATTAGAGTTGCCTTGGTTGAAGGTGGATTAAGAAATGTTATTTATAAGCTATCATACTCGACTTGAACACAGGCCTACGTTTTATGTACTAGTTTTGTTGAGTTTAATTGAAACCCTCCAAAAAGTGTTTATATTTACCACTCTCCGCAACAGCCATATGTCCAGACAATGTCTATTTATCCATAATAGGCCTACTATCAGTAGAAATGCCTAACCATTTACCCAGGCGAAGAGAAACGAGAGGGAGGTCAGTGTTAAAAAATAAAAATCTTTGCGTTTAACTGTTAAATAATAAAACTCATCTTGCGACTTGAAGGGAATTCTTCAGACTATGGTTAAAGGTGATTATGTACAAGTAAGCAAATAAGTTATGAACCTATGTTTATTTCTAAAATAGTAGGTATAAAAAGAGAGCGGGATTCCATGTTTTTCTTTGTCATCATGAGACATGTTTTATATATTTTTTACATACAAAAGCAATCAAATTTCAAATGATAACACAATTAATATTGGAAAATAAATGATATATAATCCAAACCAATCAACAAAACTCTAATCAATCACAGAATAACGTTATTATCTATAACATGAATATTCAAAGAATGTCCCAATGTGGCACCAAAGTATTTAATAGGCAATAATTATAATTTTTAATATTATAAATGAACCCACCCAAACAAAACTTAACCTTTCAAGCGTCAACACATTTTTCATCTGTTTTTTTTTAAAATCATTTGTATAGTACCCTTATATAATTCTTTTAATAAACACGAATAAGTATTTATCTTTTTTTTATATATATTATCATAGGGATAGTGCTGCCCTCTAGTAAGCACGGAATGAGTTAAGTAGAGTTTATGCTGCTACCATCCATCAGACAAGTGGCACCACAATTAAATGGATACAAATCAGAATGAATACAATTAAGAATTTTGTGGATATAATGCAAGTAATTCCAGTGGATACAAATAATGATTTTGTTTAAAGTCGTTTATTTGAAAACTGTCTAAATGGATACAATTCAGGATTATGTGGATATTATGAGAATGAACACAAATCAGACTTTTTATTTGTGGTGCTTGTTTGAGAAATGTCTGCATGGATACAATTCAGATCCCCCAATAAAACATCTTTTCATATGATATACATTGAAGAAGGAACAGAAAAGAAGTTATTTTAATAATGCTTTTAATTTTGAATGGGATGTGCACAAATATTGTGGCAGTTTATGAATTTTATAGTACATCTATTTCTGCCGTTAGCGGCTGAAATTACGTTTTCACTTTAAATAATAGGGTATTATTTTTTATTAAACTTCCTTTAGTGAATTCTTGATCAAACCTTTGCTATTATGGTTCTTCTAAACGCATTGTTTCTCCTTGTTATCAGCGTGATAGTAGTTATGTTATCCCATCCATATATTAATGTTTAGTTTATATTTGATAACAAAACCTCAACTTGAAAATCAAAGATAGCTTGCTGAGAGACAGTAACTATAGTGACTGTAAACACATTTAGTTTGAATTTCTGCAAATACTGCAGAAACTTTTTAAAAGAAAGTCCTGTGCAAATGCCGCCAAGTCCAATGTAAAGATGATAGAAAGAGTACCCCTTGAAGGAATGTAACTGTCATTGCTTATGTCACCCAGTACATAGCTGTTATAATGTAATATAAAGACAGCCAAACATATATATTTTTAAAAATAAATAGAGTAATGATGGTAGTTGATTATTAGTGTGCATTTTAAAGGGTTACTTATTATTTAAAGTTACGAAAGGTGAACTGATTTTTAACAACTTAGTTTGTCTTCCGAATGCCTTTATATATGTAACTGTCTTAAGTACTGAGTGACGTCACAAGCTCAGCCATTCAGATATATCCATCTGGCGATACCTTCTGTTCTCTTTACATTGGATATTCCCGTGACAGATATTCAAGGACATTTTGATATCACCAAGTGAAGAATCAAATTAAACTAAACATATCAACCGGATCATTATTTGATTTATTTTGGTAAAAGGTTTTTTTTAGCACCGCGTCTTACTACAATACATACTTTTGTACTAATTACGCTATTTTTAGGGATGAGGAAGGTTATATTTAGAGGAAGTGTACCTGTATTTGTGTGAAGGGAGCGTGGAAAACCATTTTGGAAAAATCACCCTTAATACAACCAACACTTGAACCTCGATCTGCCCATCAGCCGGCAGTCCAGTCTGTGAGAGTTATGCCTTAGACCACGAAGCCACCAAAACGTTTTTTATATATAAAAACTAAAAATATGGGACGTATTTTAAGTTTACTTTCACACTTCCTTTAGAAGATTGAATGCTAGTACAAATTTCTCTGATAAACTGCAGAACTAGATGTACAATGCACTTCCACTTTTTCTGATATTAAATAAATTTTAGTAAGTTTTAAAGAGCACTGGTATTTTAAATTTAAGGTGATTTTAATATGTATGTTCTTTCATGCAATTTTAAAATTTAGTAAGCTATATTGTTACACTTGTTTCTCCATGTTGTATGTTAACTTAAATATTTTATTAAATATTGGGACATTTTTAAGAAATATAGTTTAAATTGCTCTTGAAAAATATAATAAACATAACAAATGGACGTTTATAATATGTATTTTGCCTTAAGTATATTCCTTACACAAATGTAAGCTATGCATTGTATTAAGTAAATAAACACAATTACTTTAAATTTGTACTCTTTAACATGTCCATTAACTTGTGTTTACTGTTTAAGATATGGTTAGGGAAGAATGTATTATATTAGCCTTTTAAAAAAGAAAAAAGAAAAATATGTTGGCTCACATCTTGTATATTGCTTTCAGAAACCATATTATATTGAAAGTTCGATAACTATAGTGAAACCAATTAGCTAAAAACTATGTTACATTTGTTTGAATGACATAATTTGTGTAGAAGTCTTTCGTTCAAACGATAATTTAAATTATGGGCTTGTAGTAAGTATGGTATCTACTAAACCCTGATTTTAGTAAGAATCCCGAACTGTAAGACTTTATTTCGGACCAGAATACAATTATATATTAGTATTTTGGTAGGATAAACGGCCATTTAGAATGTAAGTAGAAATTCCCTTTTGGAAGGTCGTTGATCTTACCTAAACACTACTATAGGGTAGTAGTCTGGTATTAGATAAAGCCTTCCAAACGAACTTTCTTAAAAAAATCATCGTATATATATATTAGCCTCCACCAACTTATTTAAAGAAAAAACTCTTTAGTCAAGTGGGGTATAATACTTCACTATTTAAAAAAAACTTTTATTCACGAGAAACACGTTTTTGAATAATAACATTGAAAGAAACCGTTAAATTTGTCCCTAGCAAGCTGTATGTCGCTAGCAAGCAGACGTCAAACTTTAGCGTCACGATTTGGTCCGTTTCAAGGGGTGTGTTTATGTCCATCCAGTAGAGTATAGAGATCACTGCTATGACATCACGTTTGTATTTTCACAAAAAGAGCACTCAATGAAAACGAAAAGAACCTGCTAAGTGTTAAGGTTTATGAAGTGAAACTAATGACTGTGCTAGACTCAATGTATCATCAACTCATCACCATTTGACTTAGTTTTTCCCCCCCAAATGTACACACAATGCTCTTTTACGCGTGATGTGTAAAAGGTCGTTTTTATTGTTTGTAGCTCATTGCTCTCATTAATTGTTTATTAAAGTTGTTCTTGTAGTTTGTGAGCATCACTTTCCAGAACTGCATGGTATCAGAAGTAAAGGACATAGAAGACGAGATTGTTCCGATAGTTAGCTAATTATGGCCAAACGTAGTGCCATTGTACTTAAATCAGAGCCGTTTTAGTTTGAACATCATTCTTCTCAAACATGGTGTAAATGGAAGTAAGAGTTTAAATATTCTTGAGATTTATTGAAGTAAAGGATGATGATGATAAACTCAAGTTGGTTCTGTTTCAATATAAGTTATGTTGTTGGAAGGTTTTCGCCTGTTCAATTCATTTGGGATAGAGGATAGTAATGCTTATAATGATGTTATAAATGGGTTTGATAAACACTACTCCCCACAAGTCGATATAGTCATGGAACGTAATAAATTATTTAAAATAATACGGGTGGAAGGCCAATTCTTCGGGGGAAGTCTTGACAGAATTACGCCTTGGCGTACAAATGTGTGAATATATGGAACTGAATGATTTGTAAGAGCAAATTATTATTAATCTCTTTGATGACCGCCTTCGAGAGCTGCTATTGTCTGAAATAAATACCTATTAAATTGAACAGGGCTATCGCCCAATGCCAAACTTTTGAATTAACGAGCTTAATTTAACAATAATTTCCCTCCCCTTATCCTCATTATTGAGGCCCTGCTGCCAAAAATGAAAAATAGTAAGAGTTAGTTTGATTCCTACAGCAATCAGCATTATCCTCCCCAGCAGATTCATTAAAAAGAATTGACTAAAACCACGGTGGCTATCGGCACACTATGTGCATGCCCATCGTTTAGATAAAAATAATACCAAATGTCAACAATTGAATCACTTTTCAGAAGGCTGTTCTCTAATAAAAAGCAGCCACGTACCCAAAGTTGATTCATATATGACTCCCATAATGCCAACTGTTGTTGTTCTCAGTGACTTGGATGACAGTCCATTTAATTGATTTGATGAGTTCTTGCTAGATGTTCCTCAGCAAACAACATTCAATCAAATTAGCGAACGATGTGAAAAGGCCACATGGCTTTGTATGTGTCTAAAAGAGAAAGAGATACCCGAAAGTTTTTTCTCTCAGTATACAATGGTATGCAGACAACAGCTCGAAAATTTCAGCCATTTAATATGTACATCCAGTTATATTATATAAATCAATTGACTATTACTAACAAAACTTAAATTAAATTTAATGTAAGTTTCAAAAGATACAGTTTAATCAAGGCTGATTTTTGAAGGAGCTCTTTATTTAAGTATTTTAGATACATTATTTAGTTATGAAAAGTGGTTAGGCAACTAGGATTGCCAATATTTATCTATTCTTTACTAAGGTCTAACAGCCTTTACCAACAGTGCAGGAAGGCGTGCTTAGAGTTATATTTTGACATTCATGTGAAAATTAAATATTAAAAGCTTGTTGGAACCTTTACCTCAACAAGCTTTGTTGTTATTTTTTTAAGGCTCAGGAAAGTTTAATGAAGTATAGGCCTACACCTTCTTTCAGATGTACTTCAGTTTGAATCCACTCAAAAGTATAGAAAAATACTCTCCACTAATGTGTTAGATGTGGATTGAAGCCTGGAGATATTTGTATCATTTTATACAGAATTTATTTCAAAACTAAGCTTTTCATAAAATGGTTATTTTCTCTTGTAAAGATATCAGGCATTCAACTAAATAAGCTTTGATATGCTACATAATCATTTAAATTAGCATCCTTTCCTTTTCAATCCTCATTACATGGCCATCAATGGCGCGTGGACGTTTTATTGGGGGTGGGG
>CABEEJ010004967.1:0-14837 GCA_901482245.1 Timema douglasi
ATTTAGGAAAAACCACCCCCAGTTCACCCGACCGAGATTCGAACCTCGATCTCCCCGTCCTCGGCAGTCAAGCTCAACACGACAAGTGTGTTAGCCAACTAAGCCACCGAGGCGGGTGATATATATATCTATATATATATATATATATATAAAAACAAAGCAAAGAAGGGATGCCAATTCACACTGGATACTACCAGCTCAATACTTTACTTTTTGGACACTTAAAGTTTTGAGCTCCTAATGCCATGGAGTAAATAAACTTGTAAGTAAATTGGTAAATATAAGGAAGTACCATATTATTGGAAACTTTTGATAACTTAAGAACTTTATTATGTTAGTGAGCTCTCTATAAAAACCTGGTTTGAGACCTAGTTGTAATTCGCCTTTTTTAATTTTTTCCATCATTAAGTAAAATAATAAGCCCTTAACATGAGAGTGAAAAATAAATCTAACATCTGAAGCCAAAACTAGTATTTCAAGTGAACCGTGATTGACTTGTACCACGGTCATTCCCTTCTCTGTCCTAGTTTGTGGAAAGTTTTGTTTGATCCTTGGTGCTAGCCCCCCCGGATAGCTCTCGGCTTGGTTGAACACCCAGAGGTAGTTTTCACCTTGTTGTCGCAGCTCCCGCAACTGTTCCTGGCTGTAGTGAGAATATCTACAGTTGCCCCCAAACACGCACTCGCCCGTGTTTCGGAAACGTTTGCACGGAACCTTGGCAGACTCTTCAGTTAATATGGTGGCAGCATCTAGAGATAAATGAATGGGGTGGTTTCACGACAATAAAACAAGTAAGCTACAGTTATCACAACACTACCCACAAGATTAAATAAAACAACTATTTCATGTTCTCTAGATTGAAAAAAAATAGAACCTGGACACGGGAATCGAACCCGGGACTCTTGGATTAGTAAGTATACGAATGTGCATATCAAGATGGATTAAATACATACATACATACATATATAATCACTCCGTTTCCTTACTGGGTAGGCAAGAAACTGTGCATATAGCTCAAAAAACAACAACTTTGTACTATTCCATCTTCGCTAACTTTCTCCACACTTCCTTATCCTTGCATACTCCCTTCTCTTCAACATCCATACACGGAGTCAAACATGCTCTTTTACTCTTAAAACTCTTAATGTTTCTCTTTATCACACAATCCTCCACAACTTTTAACCACGTCTTACATGGCCTTTCACTTCCTTTTGATCCACACACGCTACCTTCATAGATTTGCTTCGTCACTTGATCCACACTCATCCTCTTAGCATGCCCAAACCAACCTGAAATGCTTCTTTCACATCGACCTATTGGATTCCCTTTCAAACCACGCTCCTTCAGCACCCTTTCATCACCGACTCTGTCCATACGAGTTTTTCCATGCACATTTCTTAGATATCTCATTCCAACCGCATTCATCTAAACCTACACTTCACATCCATAAAAAAATGTTGGCGTTAATACACTTTGACTCTTTTGATACCACCTACTTTAATGTTTGCTCTAGTACATTCATATAATTTAATGCATTCAAATCACTTTCATTTTCAGCCATTAATACAGCATTATCCGCATATAACTATCATATCTCATATTTACATTGTTCATTTGTACACCAACTGCATCATATTAATCCCTTTTACACTTATCCATAAATACATGTTAAAACAATCATTACGTTACATGGATTAAGTGACTAAGCTATATTTGTTGATTACAGTTATGGGCGCATTTAATACTATATTCTTTCAAATTTATTAGAAAAATTACAGCTAAACACAGGAATCGAACCCAGGAACCTTGGCTTAGTACTCCATTGCTCTAACCACTGAGCTATACAGGAGTCGTCCCTTGTCCAAACAAAGTCATTATTCACTTTTATTTAATGACAATTTAAGACTTACCTCTCAGTGAATCATAATGTTCCTTCCTTAACCTCAAATGCATAGAACCCATTAAATGTTTCTTTCTAGCGTCATGTCCATCAACAAATGATCGATCACAAAAGTCGCAATAGTATATCTTCCCCATTTTAGCTTGTTATGTAATTAATTATATTACATAAAATTTAAATTTTACTAAAGTTGAGTGGATCCTAGACCTAACACAATTTACCATACGGATAGACAGTAAATCTCTAGAACAACAATAAACTGACAGCTTTTAGCCAACATAAGAAAAAAAAAGTAACTAACAGTATAGCTAGTTCCAAAATATGTCATAGAGAGCGTTAAATGGATAAGATTAGTTTCAAACGCTCTCATAGAGAGCACCAAATGTAAAAAATGTAGTACTAAGCAATCTCATCGAGTGTGATGAACAAAAAATATATTAAAAAAAAAAATATATAAAATGATGCATTTTACTGAGGATTACTCCATCTAGATATCATATTCTGAAAATTGAAAAAGGGCACCTGGACCCGGGAATCGTATCGGGGACCTTTGGCTTAGTACGCCAATGCTCCTGCCACTGAGCTATCCAGGATTCATTCCGTTCCCATGGTCATCTTTCACTCATATATTAAGGCAGAGTCTATGATGGACGTGTGAAAATCATCGGCTACAAATGTGTGATTTTTATTAAGATCATGTGCTATCAGATAACGTAGCCACCTTCAACTCGGTAGTTGGCTTATTTCAGCCATTTGTACACTTATTGGCGTACTAAGCCAAAGGTCCTGGGTTCGATTCCCGTGTCCCGGTGTAATTTTTCAATTTTCAGAATATGATATCTAGATGAATTAATCCTCAGTAAAATGAATAAATAATAGATTTGGCTATTTGATTAATTAATATGCAATCCCGTACAATTATAATAATTGTCCAAATGGCTACAATACGCCAACTACCGAGTCGAATGTGGCTGCGTTATCTGATAGCTCCCAGCAGCGACACTAGCGAAGCCCAGTGTTGATGGACTCAAGCTGCCAAAAGGAGCGCAGCAAAACCCCCGTAAAGTTGAGAGTCTGTTTCTTACTTGTCTGTGTACTAGGTGTATATAACCCATCACACATATGCAGGGGTGGATTTACGACTCTTCCGCTCATAACCACTAGAAAATATGCCCTGTTTTCCCCCTCCATTCCCTCATGCACCGACACACATTTATACCACATATTCAAGGGCTATCTGTGGAATGACAAATACATATTGTTTCATAATTTGATTATTTATTAGAGTGAGGTTTTAAACGTAATAAGAATCTAAGTAAAGACTTAAAAAAAAAATGAAATAAATATTCTTACACTATCAGCTAGTGGTGGCTCGTGTATAGGAACTGCGGAACTGCAGCACCCCCTATTTCCACTTGATATTATCGATAACATTTAGTATGATGGGTCCTTTTTCTTTAATTATTTTTTATTTTTGTAGTACAATATGTATTCCTTAAGTTTAATGTCAGTGCTTCAGTAGCCATTCCCCAGTTTATGAAACAGATACAAAGATCTTTGTATGAAACTGTGCGCTTCACAGTGCCAATGACGTAGTGTTTGACTGTTGTGTGCATACGCACATAGGAGGAAGGTGGGGAGGAAGGCGGGACTGCCAGGTAGAGATAGCACTGTTGCCCTCTCAATGCCGGCTCTGGCGTGATGGTGGAAGGAAGTTTTTTTTTTTTACTCGGCGTGTGTTGTGATTAAAAACCGTGTACCATATTCTTGAATGTGATAAAGTGTAGAAGAGTGTAGTATTAGATTATTATTCTGCTTCCAGCTATTCTATATCGATTAATTTTTTTTGTTCTTTTATTTAACAGAAAGACTAAGTGCGCTTGTCATCCAGAGTTCAAGAAGAAAATTATTGAACTTTTTGAGCAAATTAAAACAAGAAGAATGGATTTAATTTTTAAATGAATAGGTCAAGCTTGAACTGTAACAATTTAATTTAATTTAAAATTAGTAAAAAAGTTTGTTTTTTTGTTAAGATTTTATCAAGTTCCTGAATAAAGTTTCTTTTTATACATGTTTATTTTTCTTTTTACACAATTTTAAAACAAAGGCTACATTTTTCCTGGAGCAGCATCCCCACTAATTTTAGCTATGAGCCGCCACTGACTATCGCAACACACAAACTCAAATATTTAATTTAACATTTTAAAGTTTGCATTAGTAGAATGTAAAACATGTAACTACAAAATTAAATATTAGCATGTAAACAATAATAAAATAGTCTATAATATCTTTCGCGTTGCTCTCTACTGAGTGAACTGGTCGATAATGCCAGACAAATTCATTTTATCCAATAAGTGACCTTCAATTCAGGTGATTGTTAGTTAATTGAGGCGATCATCTATCATGTTGGTTTGCAGATACAGCAAATCACAACAATTACACACCCACGATGAAGCCATAAAATTATTTTAACTGCTAGAAAAAAAAAAGCATGATTTTCGTCATTCAAAATTTACCGCCTCTAAAATTTTCTGCCTTAAGCACGTGCCTACTAGTCCTATGCGTGAATCCGTCTCTGTACATATGTGTGGAACCTTGGTGTTCTGGAAATCTCTAGCACATTTCCCTTGGCTGCACAGGATTAGTGTTATATGAGAGCCCTAAATTAGATCTTGATTTGCAGATATATTATATTTTTTATGACATATTTTGCAGTTTTAATGATTTTAAAACAAAACTATAGTATTAAGATCTTTAATCCCTTAGTTTTCAAATTAAGTACATTCATATTTATTTGTTTAAGAAGGAGTAAAATATATAATACACCATAATTATTTCATAGCCTTGAGAAAATACAAAACTTTTACATTATATAATTTATTTATTTTTCATCTCATAAAAATATTGATTTATTTTCCAATAGTATATTAGTGATAAAACAAAACAAAATGCACTCCTTTTAAAAAATGTTGTTACTTTAATCCATACACAAAATGGCGTTGTTCGGTTTGTCTTGCTGGCCCCACTTAAAGTTCTTAACATGGAAAGTATAACACGTTTACTCTCAATCCTAAATTCTAGTGGACACTTCTCCTGCACAGGAAGTGACTAGTTTTTATGTGCTTGTATTATCTGTGACAATTACGTCACTAAAGGCACAAGCTCTTTAGGTCGAAAGATATAATAATTATTTTTCCTGTTGACTTTAGATTTGATAAGCAATGAAAATGGGATTAATGACACTGAACATTGAATATTTCCTGTATAGCACATTAGTAGAACATTGGCACAATAGCTCCAAGGTCTCAGGATCAATTCTATTCTATGAATGTCCTCGATCAACCACCGTTCGGTGGCTGCATGGCCCAAGGCGTCACTATACCAATATACTAGACTGGCGATAACTGGGAGATCAGGGTTCAACCCTGGTCGAGTATATTGAGGTTTATTATAAATGGTTTTCCACTCTCTCTCCGTGAAAATGTGGGTACACTTATTCTGTATTCACCATTGATAATCCCTAACACATTGTACTCCAGTGTACGATAGGACTCCTTAGATCAGTCGGTAGCGTGTCTGTCTTATGAGCTAAAGGACTCAGGCTCGATTCCTGGAATGGATGAAAAATGCATCATTGGGGAAATGGGGGCTTAACCCTCTCACATCGCTAAATTAACGGCCGAAGCCTGGATTTTGCACCTGTCCTAGTCTTAAGTTAGATTATAAGGCATATGAAGCTTCACCAGGCCTAGCAAGCCGGAAGTGGAAAATATTTGGCTTGAATAAAAAAAACTGATCCAGGTCACAGGCTGGAAACTTTAATGGATGTAAAGATAAATTTTAAAAAGAGTTCCAGTGTATGGCTGTATCTGTACCAAATTTAATTACTATCTATTGACGATTGAAATAGATTAAGGACTCTAAGGACATTGAGATTAATTAGCAGACTAAACCACCCTTTCTTGGCATTCCCATCTATAAATGTGCGACGCAGTTGCCTGAGGACAGTTTTATTTTTGTCATTTTATCTACCGCCTTCATTGGTTTTGAAGGTACTGCTCTACAATTTCAGGTCATGAACCCAACACTCCAGACCTTAGCTAGGAGTGGTATCACCACTCCTGTGACTGGAGCTACGGAAAATTAACGGGTTGTTTTTATCGAGACTGACAAAGTAAATAGGATTCCCTGGGCGCGTCTCGTGTCTGCTACCGGGCTGGTTTCCGTAGTTTGTTATGTGGCCAGTTCCTTCGAGGCGACCGGGCTGGTTGCATAGTTTGTTATGTGGCCAGTTCCTTCGAGGTGACCGGGCTGGTTGCATAGTTTGTTATGTGGCCAGTTCCTTCGAGGCGGTCGGGCTGGTTTCCATAGTTTGTTATGTGGCCAGTTCCTTCGAGGCGGTCGGGCTGGTTTCCATAGTTTGTTATGTGGCCTGTTCGTTCGGGGCGACTGCAACTGGCGACCAGAGTGTGCGTCCAGCGTCTCTACATAGCGTCTGCGTCCACACTGCTTGGAAAGCACTACTGAGCAAACGTGTGTTTAGTAGAGTTGTATTTAGTTTTGTGTTTGATTGTGTAGCGGTGTTACAATTGGGCTGGTTTTGAAAATGGTCCAAGATTTCTTCATAGAAGAGGACGAAAATTTAATTGAAAAGGTGGAAAAGCACACCTCAATTCTTTACATATATTCGCCAGTGTACCGGGACCAACATGTGAAGGACAACACACGGTAAGAGAGCTCAGGAATAGTTGGTCGATCAAGTCAGTATTTTTTTATCCGCACTATTCCAAAATAACAAAATAATACGTAACATTAAATAAAGCACAATTGAAAAGCCCTGATAACTGAGGAACGGTCTGCACTACCCACGGCTGACGACCAAGAGACGCATCTAGGGAAAACCTCTGTATCCCGCGTCGACGTCTCACCACCACACGTCTACGGTCGCAGCCGCGAGTCACGCCCAGGGAACCCTAAATTAATGCAGATAAACTATTTGCATGTATTGACCACGGTGTATAACTTCTTTACCAAGGTTCGTCTAGCAATGAGGTTGGTTCCAAACGAGAGCAGTGATGGTGGAACATTATTTAAAGAGAAGAAGTTTTTTTTACAGGGTCTCAAACACCCAAGTACGGGTACCCTCCCCCGATGAATTTTTTGAAAATTCGATGCCCCTAGAAGATATTTAGAGTGTTCCTCTTCTGGAAATATATTTAAAACTAGACTCTTCTACAAACTATTTGGAGTTGTCTTATCCTAGAAATTTTTTTGACATTTGGATACTCCTAGAAGTCAAGCAATCACTTGGAAATTTTTGGAAAATTTGATACTGATTGTAGACGCTATTCGGAGTGGTCCTACATTAGCAAATTTTGAAAATTTCAAAGTCCTTAGAAGCTATATAGAGTGGCCTTAGTCTATATAAAAAAATAGATAATTAAACTCCACTAGATTTCTAGAATCTATTTGTAGTTTGATGCAAGGTATTATTTCAACTACGTATCTGAGAATATCGAAGGGAAGTAAAATAAATAGGAAAGGAGAAAGCTTATTAAAAAAGGGGGAGATTATTTCCATGGCAGAGAGGGAACCATGCCCCTTCCCCTTAAAACATTGGTTCCACCACCACTGAAAGAGAGTATATATTATACTTTTGTCTAGGAAACTAAACTAGAATCGAAACAAAAAATAAACCACCATTTTATATAATATTAGGTACATGGCTTGTTTGAAGCTATCTTTCAATTTACATAAATAAATGTCTTAGAAACAAATGTGTAGAAACTCGTATGGACAGAGCCAATAACGAATGGGTGCTGAAGGGGTGCGGTTGGAAAGGAAATACAATAGGTCATTGTGAAAGAAGCGTTTTATGTTGGTTTGGGTATGTTGAGAGGATGAGTGTGGACCATGTGACGAAGAAAATATATGAAGGTAGAGTGTGTGTGCCACAAGGAAGGGGGTAGGCCATAAAATATGTGGCTAAATGTTGTAGACCAGTGTGTGAAAAAGAGAAACGTTAATTGTTTTAAGAATAAAAGAACATGTTTAACTCGGTGTATGGATGTTGTTGAAGCAAAGGGAGTATGCAAGGATAGGAAAGTGTGGAGAAAATTAGTGAGGATGGATTAAGTACGGAGTTGTTTTTTGAACTGTATGTACAGTTTCTTGCTTACCCCGTAAGGCAGGGGGGTCCAACATTTTTAATCCCAAGGGCCAAATCTGATTATCAGTTTTCACCGCGGGCACAAGATATATTTAGTAATCACAACAACTTAATATAGACCTCCAAACAACGCATCTTGATAAACATTTATTTTCAATACTTAAATAAAAATTGTATTTTGGTTTTGTAGAATCTTTCAAATCTTACAGCAAAAAAAGAAGAGTTTATTAATCTCTCAAATAGATATTATGAAATATGAACACACACTTTCATAAAACAACTACGTATCATGAATATATAACATATATTTATACAAATCATATTTTTATTAATCAAATAAATATGTAGTAAAAAGCAATGTCGTCTTTAAGTGGAGATTGCTATTTGAATCATTAGCTCTATTCCGTTCACGATAGGTTTTTACCTGGATGACAGTTCGAAAATCATATCTTTAGGTTTTGGGTTGCCAACACTTGTAAAAGATCACAGTTTTGTTATAAATGTAAAGATCTTTAATTACCTGTTATATATTACATTTAAAATAGCGTAAACTTAAGTTTTCTAACACTATTTCATTTTTTTAAATAATTTCTTTTTGTCCAACTCGAAACAATATTTTAAACATAATTAAAAGTACTTATTTTTCGTTTTGGAACGTTACTGATTTTGTGTAATATAGTGCATACATCAATACCTTTTAATACAGGCATTTTATTTACTTGGAAAAGAGAAAATTGTTGTCATTTTTTTACATACAATACACGATTTTATGATTATTTTTATCGTATTTTGAAATATTTAACTGAATAAAGTATTTTCATCAACTGCGTGTCCGCATCATTGTAAAAAACTTGTTTACCGTTATGTTCAATCATATGGTTTAAATTCGTCATTCGCCATTTTGAGGCTATGTTCGTTAGAAGTTTTTGTGAAAGTGGTGTGAATATTTTTTTAAAGTGGAATAAAACTATAAATAAACTTTGTGTCCATCCTTAAATAAATATATAAATAATATTGGCCTAAATTACCGTGGTTAACTATCACATTAATATATTACCATCTGTTTTCATTACAGTAATCCAAAGTGATAGATGTCAGCTGTTGGCGTAGTGATATATTAGGGATTACTTCTAGTAACATTTCGAGCTGTCATCCAGGCAAACTTAGCTCGTGAATGCCTTATATATAGCCTATATCACGTCCACCGCCCAGAGACTGCGAGGGACAGATCCCCAGTGAGTGCGGACCGCCAGTTGGATCCTACTGCCATAAGGGAATGGGGGATTCAGGTATGTATGTGTAATATCAATATATTCGGGATATTTCTGGAAACACTTTAGATTAAAAATACCACAATCCCTAATTATAATGGATATAAAACCATTTATATAATTTAATTCCAAATAGGCTTATGTCTATACCACTTACCTTCATACAACACTTGGTACAAATGTTGTCTTGCACTTAGTTTTAGGAAGTCGTGATAGGACAGGTGTCCCCGTGGCCATGTTTACAAAGGGAGCTTATTAATGCGCTTGCGCACGTCCGAATATGAATCACAATGTCTACAGCTTCACCGGATGTAATGGTGTGTGGCGTATCCAGAAATAATTGAGTGAGTAAGTCATTATCTTTGGAATGTGAGTCATATTTAGTGTTTCTCGATCATTGTTAAAGGCTTAAACCATTGTTTAGATATGTTTAATTGGGGACTCGTGCTCCGAAGTATGATCTCCTTTGAAAAGTATTTGGTTCAAAACCAGGCATGGCACTGCTGTTCATTTAGAAGATTAATCGCTAATCGTTAGCCGTTTATTTTAAAAAACTAAGCTAATTAGTTTAAAAAATCAAGGCTATTAACGGATTTAAGTGGATAAATAAGGTAGTAGGAAGTGCACCCACGTTAGCGTGAAAAGATGATGGTAAAACCACATCTGCAATTCACATGTGAAACATTAAACCCAATGCGGCCGGCTCAAATTCGAATGGTGATCTCCCCTTTAACCGGTAATCCACTCTTTTGCGAGACTGACGACTTATTGTGGATTCACGCGCGCTCGCCGAAAAAAAAACAAGAGCGGCGAACAAACATAGTCACGTGACGAGTTCTAAACCCATCACAATATTATTATATCAGCGCTGGACGATCAGCTTGACTTGAAATTGTGTCAGCTTCTTTGGTTCTGCAGGACATCATCTGCTTGGGAAACCCAGTACAATTTTAAAACCGACAGAGCGGGATACAAGCAGACAGCTGCGTCTACTGTAGTGAGGATATGTGAAATAACTCGTTAGATGGGAAACATGTGTTTAAAAAAAATGTATTTTGATTTGTTTCACTTCACAGCACGAGAATACAAACATATTCGTTTGCTACCCGCTTCGACGGCCGGGTGGTCCAACGCGCTACTCTCGCAGTGAACTAGACTGCCGATTTCGGGGAGATCAAGGTTCGAATATCGGTCGGGTGCACAGAGGGTGGTTTTTCTCAAGATGATTTTCCACTCTCTCTCCACGCAAATGTGAGTAAACTTCCTCTAAATATTACCTCCCTATTCTCTAAAACCATTAGCGTAAGCGTATAACTCAAATGGGTAGTAAGACGCGGTGATAAAAAAAAATCATTATGATATTAATCATAAAGGAATATTTATTTATCCATCTGAAAATAAAGTGAGTTGATCATAAGCTCATTAAAAAAAAAAATTGCTTCGAAGCACGATGGTTGTGTACTACTGCTTCATTCAAGCAGTTTCCGCTTTCTATTGTCGGATAACGTGTGAACCAAGCTGTAGACATCGTGACCATCGATGTCCCTAACTTGAGATATTAAGGGAAACGTTTTTCCATCGGCTTACTCCCTCTGTAACAATGGTCGCGGGTCATCTCAGGTCTTTCAAGTTCAATCAACCACACTTATGTATTTATTTTATTAATTATATTACATCAAGTGATTGTGTGCTATATATAATGAGTGAATCATGTTATGTATGATATTAGAGAAGAATCAAAGTGGCGCCTATCATAATATGGCGCCAAATACACAGGGATACTCAATTACTAATTTAATTTTTGGCTAACAAAGCAGCGACGGTTTTTGGAATATTTCGAATGGGGGATCAAATTGAAATCTTAACGATTCCCTCTAACCATTGTTTGTATCAACATTTATTCATCTGGCATTTTATACCTTTCGGAATGGGTCATAGACCCTTATAGGCCTTAAACTAACCCCTAAAACTAGTCACTATATTGCGGATTTACGTATTTTATTACTTTAATAATATTTTTTTACGAACATTTGTTGAAAGATATCAATGTAACCTGTTAGAATCGAACCCATGCCTATCTTTACTACACAGTCAACTTTCCTGATTGAAAAAAAATCACACCTCAGCTGATCCCCCATTTCGAATTATCTCACAAACCACCACTGTCAACAAGGGGTACTTTAAACAGATTTGGAAGTTAAAGATAATATAGAATCAAGCGTTATTCAATTGATATTTTTTTCTTATTGAAATTATAGCGTATTATATATTATATATACATGCTATTAAGTAAGTACCTATTATAACATGCTTGCTTGATCAAAAATTATCATGAAAATTTACGTTGGTAACATTTTATATAATTTTGATACTCTTAGATAACAAACAAAATGAATTGGTTAACAAATACTGTTAGGTAATTCTGTTCTCAAAGCGAAGTTGAAAACAATAAGTACAGTATACAAATTTAATATTGTTCTGTTGTATCTTCTTTCACTTATTTATCTCCCTTTAGATGAATTAATTAAATAATAATAATAATACTCATCACAAAACTCGTGTCAATATTTCGAAAGACAATTTGTTTCAATGACAATACATACATATTTTCTATTAGTTTGCTAAAGATGAACGAAAATGTTTACTTGTTTTAAATAAGCAAAACACTCTTAAAATTTAACGAATAATTTGTTTATAAAAATGAATAATCAAAAGGTATTCATCATTATAAAAAAAAAATCCATATTTTTTTTTCTTGAATTTTAAAACTAAGTTATTAAAACCAAGCGAGCATTTTGGCTACATTTGATTCCCTCTTAAATATTATCTATGAACATAAGATTAACAAATGAAATATAACTTAAGAAATGTTAAACATTGTCAATAAAGTGATTTTACCAACATTTAAATGATTTTATTATATTTATAGTCTTATCATGTAAACAATTAGGAGTCCAAATAATATTATTACAATGACACATGGTTCTTTAAGGCAATGGAATGTTTTCCTTTAGCGTTCAGTTGGATTAAATACGAAACAAAAATAAAAATGTTTGATTACTTTGAAACTAAATTAATCCCATTTTAATTATTTACTCGATGTACCATTCTGTTTTAAGACATTTTATCAAATACCATAACAATTGCTCTTAGAAACATAAGTAAATGAGCTATTTCCATTTTCTATATTGGTTCATATTTACCCTGATTGACCCTAACTCTTATTTATATTAAACACCAGTTTCTAGCTTTCATTTAATCCTTATGTATCTAGGTTTTGAACCAATTTACAAGCTCTAGATAGATAAATGTGATAGTTAGTTTACAATAAACTTATCTGCTGTACCAACTTGCTTAGCCAACAGATAATGGAGTTTTAAGAAATAGAAATATTACTCCTAGACAAAGCAAGCAATACCTCAATCCACAACACTTTTTACTTTAGTGACGTAACAGCATGTACATAATTGAAGGGGCCTTTGTGACGTCATTTAAGTCAAATTTTTATTGAAGAGGTAATAGTCAAAAATACATAGTACAGACCATGCTAAGTCTATTGTTTGAAACCAGTGTAGTTTAGTTTCATAGACGTCAAAAAATGACAGTATTTCTTGATTGATTCCACTACGGTTCACCGCCATAGTATAATCAATCAAGGTAAGCTTGTTCAAAAGGTGTAGGAGCTCTTTATTACATATTTTAATAGATTCGTTTAGAGCCTTAAAAGCCTTTTTCCATATTTATTTGTCAAATCTCATGATCTAAAAGCGTTAGTCAAATAACTGTAACACACTCATTATAAAGTTGTTAAATAACTCTATTTACAGGACATTTTGATCTTATTACATAGTTAGTAAATTATCCAAAATATGAGTTAGGCTCAGAGTCTTAGGAACATTTTGATCAGGAGGAAGCGGGGTGATGGGAGGGAGGTAGCTAAAAATGTGAAATTACTGTAAAAATTAAATAGGCGCTTGACGAAGTTTGGTAAAATAAAAAGGCCCGGCAAATTTTGGACCATTGGGCCGTTGTAGAGGCTGATTTAGACACATACATATATTATAACTTATATAAAAATACATCCTTTAATATATTGACTTATCTTCGAATTTGGCTATGTATAAATTACATTACTTTCGATTTAATCCTGATTTGGGTGTGTTCAAATTATATTACTTTTCATTAATCCCAATTTGGGTATGTATAAATGACTATTTTCTATTAATCCCAGTTTGGGTATGTATAAATGGTACTACGTATCGTTATTCAAAACTTTGTGGAGCACAGTGCTGCCATCTGTTCCCACGCTACTTGACAAGCTCCATCTGAGAAGCAGAGCCTCTTGATATCAGTGGATAGAAGTGAACCAGAGCTTTTACGACGTCGTAAACAGTGGAACGTTAGGTTGGGGGGGGGGGGGGGGGGTGCAGTGGAACATTCTTCCCACACCACAAAACCCCAAATAGTTTTCATAAAAGCTTTTTTAAACACTATGAACCACCACGATAATACATGAAGACGTGTCGAATGCATTGGCTAAATTTTAAGACATTTAAAGAAGAGCCCTTAAAATTTGGAAAAAAGGTTAAGAAATAAATAAAAGCTTCTGGACATTTTATATCCAACCCCCTTTTTGAACAAATACATCCAAAAGTGAGTTGAGTACCTCACTGAATGTAGATATTGTATATATAGGACAAGTGTGTCAGAAGTGTTTGGTCGTCGGGGCCATATTGGATATGGAAAATACTGACGATTCCACATTTCAAAAAATGCAATGTTAGCATTACCCCTTAATTAAAAATAATTTCAACTTGGTAACTCATTATTACAAAAGGGCCCCCTGTAGAAAACAATAAGGCTGACCCTATATTCCTTTACAAGAAGTTTTAAACCTTCTATCTGCAGCGAGGTTGTATTTTGTCGTGCTATAAATCTTGTACCAAAGTCACTTTCGTTTTATTGCTGACAAGTTTGTGTAAGAAAGTCAAGACCTGTCGGGGGTTTGATTCCTTTTCAAGTGGGAAAACCATTGTTAATTCAAGGGTGCCCGTGGGGGTTTTCTGGATGAGTTCCCTCTGCCAAGGGTGTGGCAACTCCCCCCCATCCCCCTCATATCCTCGAGAGAAAGTTACAGGAATATAACCTTGTGAGAGGGAATTTTAAAACATCTAAACATAATTTCGAGCTAAATATATATGAGTTACAAAAAAACCAAATTTTGCAGCAACAAAAAGCTTCTGAAAAATTACCAAAAAATAAAATGTAGTTGTAACTGAACCTATTTAAATGAAACAGTATATTTTTCATAAATTTATTGAACATAACAAAAGGTAAAGAATGCTGTTGAAGAGGGAATGGGAGGAAATCTACATTTTATAATTTCTATCTGTTAACTCGGATATTGATGAGTCAAAGTTGTTGGTAGTAAATTGCAGCCAAATTTCAAATATACGATTTTATTGACCAAATTCAACAAATTGGGGGGGGGGGGGGG
>CABEEJ010004967.1:35926-54713 GCA_901482245.1 Timema douglasi
GGGGGGGGGGGGGGGGGGGGGATCATTTATAGCGTGTGTTGGAAATACGCATTAATTGCTTCGTCAGCCAATAGAGTCGTCCGGTGGGCGAATCATTTGGATATGCTAATATTGTGATTGTGTCCTCTGGCTTGAAACGTAACAAACCTACCTTGTTTGGTTCCACTATGGTGTAGCTTATAAGATAGGGCCATAGTGTAATCAGTCAAGGTAAGACTTCTACCTTGCTTGATTCCACTATGGTGTAGCTTATAAGATAGGGTCATAGTGTAATCAGTCAAGGTAAGACTGCTACCTTGCTTGGTTCCACTATGGTGTAAGCTTATAAGATGGAGCCATAGTGTAATCAGTCAAGGTAAGACTGCTACCTTGCTTTGTTCCACTATGGTGTAGCTTATAAGATATAATCATAGTGTAATCAGACAAGGTAAGACTGCTACCTTGCTTGGTTTCACTATGGTGTAGCTTATAAGATAGGGCCATAGTGTAATCAGTCAAGGTAAGGCTGATCACTTTCAGGTTAAACGTAATATGCTTTGTTATTTTTAATTAATTCTTTTGGTTGATTATATTAAGTTAAATACAATAGTTATATTAAATACCTACCCACATCGGCGAGTACATGTGCAAAGGTATCAGATCTCCATCTGGATGTGTTGACGATGGCCTCTATAAAATTGGTTTTCCCCTTGTTCTCCGCCAAAATGCTGTTACCTTTCCTCTTATATCTACCTTCTCCACCCATACCCAGTTAGTGCAAATGTGCAAACAGCTCTGACGTTCGTTAAGACGCGGGGAATGTAACAAAAAAATAAATAATTCAGCTTTTAATTTTAAAGTGGAGACATCTGCTAAAACTATTAATATTTGTGAAACTAAATAATATACAACTTTGCAGAAACACTCCACCAAAGAGCATAAATTAAATAATATAGAGTGATGTATAGTGTTTAGAAGAGAAGAACAACTTTGTCCGTAAAACAAACAAAAAAATCCATTTCTGTTTTCATAAAGCTCCTTAATATGTATACATATACAGGATGTTCGGAAACTCATGGCCCAAACTCCATATATAGTTTGTTTGAACCAAAAATAAAACAAAATCCCTGTACACTTACATCCCGAAAGCTATCCTAATACCATTAAATTGTGTTCAAAGTCTCGGAGTACAGCGCCGGGAGAGCAAAGCTGTTCAAGCATGCGTGTACAACAAGTTGTATAGGAGTTAGGCGCGTGACACTACACACCTCGACATCTTGTAGCACGGCAGAAGAACACACCACAGTTAATAGCAAACAACCCACCAGTCCATCTAGAGATGGGAATACGTTCTGAGGGTCGTCATTAACGGTCCTAAATCACAGAAAGTGCTTGCCACAATTACATTTGCAGTACCACGTGCCTAGCTCATATGCAATCTGTTGTACACGCATGCTTGAACAGCTTTGCTCTCCCGACTCTGTACGCCAAAATTTTTGGACACAATTTAATGGTATTAGCAAAGTTTTCAGGATGTAAGTGTACAGGGATTTTGTTTTATTTTTGGTTCAAACAAGCTATATGTGCAGTTTGGGCTATGAGTTTCAGAACAACTTGTATATATGTGTGTGTGTGTTTTTATAGTTCTGAAACTAATGATTTTATAAAAAAGATATTCCAGATAAACGATTTTTATTTGTAATAGTTTTACCACTTTACAAGGTTTAAGTTATTTTATATATCAATTAATAATTGCAAATATATGATCAAAATTGGATATTTCTACCCTCAAAGTCATTTTCATGGTAAAATGAAAGTAGTCATTTCATTTGTAATTTTAAATAATGCCTGGATATAAAATTTAATCAAAATCGTTAAGAGTTGATTTTGATCAAATCTATTGTATCTCGTTTTGTCCTTCAGTAAACTACCCTTAATTTTAGGGTTGGATATCAGATTCCGAAACATCCTCGGAGGATCTTCTGGGTCTAGATACAGACAGACAGACGGAAGGCATAGCAAGAACCAATTTTCAGTATAAGGTGGTCAAAGTAACTTTTAGACGTTTATCAAAATCTCGAGTTCGATTTTTTCGATGATCACAATATTATTATTATTATTATCATGTCTTACTACCCGTTCGGGTTATACGCACTTACGCTAATGTGTAATGGTAGGGTGATTGTGAGATGAAATGGAGGACCTACATAAATCTGTGCCGGGACCGAGGATTGAACCCCGGCCGCCAGCACAGAAGTCCGACACCTTACCCCCTAGACCGCCAGGTCACCCTGATTATCACAATACTTCTCTCTCCGAGAGGTCGAGGGTAAGTAAAAGGGAAAGGATTAAAGTTGTAAGTAACAGAAGTGAAATGCGCTTTGACACAAAATCTTGTCCAAAATGTCTAAACAAAAACAAAATACAACACGTGACACGATATTTAATACCCAGTCGAGTAATTCGATCTGGTTCCAAAGGCAACCTTTCATTGGAACGGCAAAAGGCTAGCCTAACATTATGTTGTAGCCTTGAGCTAATTGATCGCCCGTCGACCTCTGAACGAATCTCTCATCAGTTTAATTAACTGTGGAGACCTTTGAATCAGCCCCCTGTCCCCCACACCTTCTGCTCTTTTGTTGCAGTTGGCTTTCAAGGGGACATTTAGTGCGGATTCTATTAGAACTCTACTTCAAAACTAAACAAACTTAGGGACAATGAGCCCAGCCAATTCAATTATATATTCATCAAGGTCCCTTGGGGTCAAACCAGGATCCAATGCTCCAAGTGAAGTGATGGTCCAACGTTACTTAATATATTACTGCTCCAAGTGAAGTGATGGACCAACGTTACTTGATATGTTACTGTTCCAAGTGAAGTGATGGACCAACGTTACTTAATATATTACTGCTCCAAGTGAAGTGATGGACCAACGTTACTTGATATGTTACTGCTCCAAGTGAAGTGATGGACCAAAGTTACTTGATATGTTACTGTTCCAAGTGAAGTGATGGCCCAACGTTACTTGATATGTTACTGTTCCAAGTGAAGTGATGGCCCAACGTTACTTGATATGTTACTGTTCCAACGTTACTTGATATGTTACTGTTCCAAGTGAAGTGATGGTCCAACGCTACTAGATATATTACTGCTCCAAGTGAAGTGATGGTCCAACGTTACTAGATATATTAATGCTCCAAGTGAAGTGATGGTCCAACGTTACTTGAGATGTTACTGGTCCAAGTGAAGTGATGGTCCAACGTGACTTGGTATGTTACTGCTCCAAGTGAAGTGATGGACCAACGTTACTTGATATGTTACTGCTCCAAGTGAAGTGATGGCCCAACGTTACTAGATATATTACTGCTCCAAGTGAAGTGATGGTCCAACGTTACTAGATATATTAATGCTCCAAGTGAAGTGATGGTCCAACGTTACTTGAGATGTTACTGCTCCAAGTGAAGTGATGGTCCAACGTGACTTGGTATGTTACTGCTCCAAGTGAAGTGATGGTCCAACGTTACTTTATATGTTACTGTTCCAAGTGAAGTGATGGTCCAACGTTACTTTATATGTTACTGTTCCAAGTGAAGTGATGGTCCAACGTTACATGATATGTTACTACTCCAAGTGAAGTGATGGTCCAACGCTACTAGATATATTACTGTTCCAAGTGAAGTGATGGTCCAACGTTACCTTATATGTTACTGTTCCAAATGAAGTGATGGTCCAACGTTACTTGATATGTTACTTCTCCAAGTGAATTGATGGTCCAGCGTTACATGATATGTTACTGCTCCAAGTAAAGTGATGGTCCAACGTTACTTGATATGTTACTGCTCCAAGTGAAGTGATGGTCCAACGTTACATGATATTTTACTGCTCCAAGTGAAGTGATGGTCCAACGTTACTAGATATATTACTGCTCCAAGTGAAGTGATGGACCAACGTTACTTGATATTACTGCTCCAAGTGAAGGGATGGTCCACCGTTACTTGATATATTACTGCTCCAAGTGAAGTGATGGCCCAACGTTACATGATATGTTACTTCTCCAAGTGAAGTGATGGTCCAGCGTTACAGGATATGTTACTGCTCCAAGTGAAGTGATGGACCAACGTTACATTATATGTTACTGCTTCAAGTGAAGTGGTGGTCCAACGTTACATGATATGTTACTGCTCCAAGTGAAGTGATGGTCCAACGTTACATGAGATGTTACTGTTCCAAGTGAAGTGATGGCCCAACGTTACTTGATATGTTATTGCTCCAAGTGAAGTGATGGTCCAACGTTACTTGATGTTACTGCTCCAAGTGAAGTGATGGTCCAACGTTACTTGATGTTACTGCTACCAAGTGAAGTGATGGTCCAAAGTAACTTGATGTTACAGCTCCAAGTGAAGTGGTGGTCCAACGTTACATGAATTGTTACTACTCCAAGTGAAGTGATGGTCCAACTCTACTAGATATATTACTGTTCCAAGTGAAGTGATCGTCCAACGTTACATGATATGTTACTGTTCCAAGTGAAGTGATGGCCCAACGTTACTTGATATGTTACTGCTCCAAGTGAAGTGTTTGACCAACGTTACTTGATGTTACTGCTCCAAGTGAAGTGATGGTCCAACGTTACTTGATGTTACTGCTCCAAGTGAAGTGATGGTCCAAACGTTACTTGATGTTACTGCTCCAAGTGAAGTGGTGGTCCAACTTTACATGATATGTTACTACTCCAAGTGAAGTGATGGTCCAACGCTACGAGATATATAACTGTTCCAAGTGAAGTGATGGTCCAACGTTACTTGATGTTACTGCTCCAAGTGAAGTGGTGGTCCAACGTTACATGAGATGTTACTGCTCCAAGTGAAGTCATGGTCCAAAGTTACATGATATGTTACTGCTCCAAGTGAAGTGGTGGTCCAACGTTACATGAAATGTTACTGCTCCAAGTGAAGTGATGGTCCAACGTTACATGAGATGTTACTGCTCCAAGTGAAGTGGTGGTCCAGCGTTACTTGAATTGTTACTGCTCCAAGTGAAGTGATGGTCCAACGTTACTTGATGTTACTGCTCCAAGTGAAGTGATGGTCCAGCGTTACATGATATGTTACTGTTCCAAGTGAAGTGATGGCCCAACGTTACTTGATATGTTACTGCTCCAAGTGAAGTGATGGACCAACGTTACTTGATGTTACTGCTCCAAGTGAAGTGGTGGTCCAGCGTTACTTGAATTGTTACTGCTCCAAGTGAAGTGATGGTCCAACGTTACATGATATGTTACTGCTCCAAGTGAAGTGATGGACCAACGTTACTTGATGTTACTGTTCCAAGTGAAGTGGTGGTCCAACGTTACTTGATGTTACTGCTCCAAGTGAAGTGATGGCCCAACGTTACTTGATATGTTACTGCTCCAAGTGAAGTGATGAACCAACGTTACTTGATGTTACTGCTCCAAGTGAAGTGATGGTCCAGCGTTACATGATATGTTACTGCTCCAAGTGAAGTGATGGACCAACGTTACTTGATGTTACTGCTCCAAGTGAAGTGGTGGTCCAATGCTACTTGATATGTTACTGCTCCAAGTGAAGTGGTGGTCCAACGTTATTTGATGTTACTGCTCCAAGTGAAGTGATGGTCCAACGCTACATGATATGTTACTGCTCCAAGTGAAGTGATGGCCCAACGTTACATGATATTTTACTGCTCCAAGTGAAGTGATGGTCCAACGTTACTTGATATATTACTGCTCCAAGTGAAGTGATGGTCCACCGTTACTTGATGTTACTGCTCCAAGTGAAGTGATGGTCCAACGTTACTTGATATGTTACTGCTCCGAGTGAAGATATGGCCCAACGTTACTTGATATATTACTGCTCCAAGTGAAGTGATGGTCCAACGTTACTTGATGTTACTGCTCCAAGTGAAGTGATGGCCCAACGTTACTTGATGTTACTGCTCCAAGTGAAGATATGGCCCAACGTTACTTGATATATTACTGCTCCAAGTGAAGTGATGGCCCAACGTTACTTGATGTTACTGCTCCAAGTGAAGATGATGGTCCAACGTTACATAATATATTACTGCTCCAAGTGAAGTGATGGCCCAACGTCGCTTGATATGTTTTTGCTCTGAGCGCTATACCTCCTGTCCCACGCACTGCTCATGAATCTTCCAACATTAAAAGTCCCGGCGTGTCCTCTGTGTTTGGTTCCTCGTGACGGGAAAATTTTACTACCGCTCTCATTTTATTGTTGTCATAGCTTTAATATCATTCCGCCGCCTCTACCCCCCCTGTTTTCGGGGCCACAGTTCTCTTGATTCATTCGCCAGTTTAATGGGAGGTTGATTGATATATTAGTTACAATTGATTTATTATTTGATATCGGGAAACTGACGGAGAGTTTTGCGAGCGATCAACACTCCTGACTCTGAATTAGTCAGTTCACATAACAGATGTATTCGAAGTGGATTTTGTTTGTTTGTACAGTGTGATTTATCATACTCGTTACAGGCGAATACTGATTCTAGACTTTATAATTTCACCCTTCTCATAATGTTTATTTACGTTTGATTGTTTCCAGTTGTTGATAGTCAGTATTGGTGCTATTCACCCTCCTTATCCTGTTCATTTAGTTTAAATAGTTTTAAAAGTCACTAATAGTTAAAAAAAATTAGGCATTTCTCTATCACCCTCTTCATACTATTCACTTAAGTTATACAGAGTGTTCATGTCCACCCGCCTGGACCATTCGCATAATTATACACTGATGGGATAGAAATAATGAGGGTACAATCTAGAAGAAATGTACCAACATTTTCTTGGGAGAAACAGTTTAGGTAAAAACACCTCAGTACAAGTGAGTCATCCTTTTCACACGCTAATGCGGGTACATTTTCTCTGAGATATCCTCCCAAGCTTCCTGAAGTCATTGATAGTTTTTTTTCAGACACACATCGGTGGTCGCGTGGTCTAAGGCATCCCACTCACTGAATTGCTGATGACGGGGATAACAGGGTTCGAATACCAGTCGGGTGTACCTAGGGTGGTTTTCCCACTCTGCCTTCCCGCAAATGTAGGTACAATTCCTTTACAGCGACCCGTCTCGGTGGCGTAGTTGGCTAATGCGCTTGTCGTGTTGAAGCTCGACTGCTGAGGACGGGGAGACCGAGGTTCGAATCTCGGTCGGGTGAACTGTTTTTTTTTCTTTTCATAAGTGGTTTTCCACTCTCCCTCCACGCAAATGCGGGTTCACTTCCTTTAATTCAACCTTCCCAATTCCTAATCCATTAGAGTAATTAGTACTTAAAGCGTATAACCCGAACGGGTAGTAAGACGCGGTGGAAATAAATTGTCTCAGGGATGAAAACACTATATATATATATATATATATATATAATTTCCTTAAGATCCAAAAAATAAATCAAAACTCCTGTTCAGACCTACATTTCCAAGGTACGCTTACGTGAAAAAGAAAGTAAGACATTAAACTACATTTGAAACTAAATTGTATTTGTTTTATTCTTCTGAAGGTAGCCCCCAGCTCAGAAAGCTTTTTAAAAGCTTATTTTCTTACAAGAAGCTGCCGTTGCTTTTTATTATTATTAGTATTTTTAGAGTAATTAAATAATAATTCGCCTCTTACATGGCGCGGTCTTAATTATTATCCTTCCGACGTTTTACGAGCGTTATTAAAGCCCTCATCATTTGGTCCAAGTGTTGTTTCTTCTTATAAAAGGCTTTACGAACTAATTAGAAAAGTTTTTTTCCCACTGGAACTATCGCTTATAAGGTTTTCTGGAACTACCGGCAGCTACAGGATTTATTACCCCCCCTTCTTCCAACGTCAAGTTTGCCAGGTTTCTGTAACACGTCTCTCTTACCAGTCCACCTGTGGAACTGTCGAGACGACTGTTTGTTTGTCAAACTGTATTAAGCCGTTTACTCGTAATTTCATTTACTGGAAATAGGTTTATTAAATTATATAATATAAGATAAGTACATTAAATATTAATTAAATATATAATTTACGCACATATACTCAAACTGTGAATTTATATTAATTTATATATATATATTAATTTATATATATATATATATATGTATATAAATATAAATTCACACTTAACTACTCAAAGTGTGAATTTATATTAATGTATATATATATATATATATATAAATTAATATAAATTCACTATTATATTATTTATATTAATTTATGTATATATATTTATATTAATGTATATATATACATAAATTAATATAAATTCACTCTTATATTATTTATATTAATTTATATATATATGTATATATATACATATACATAAATTAATATAAATTCACTCTTATATTATTTATATTAATTTATGTATACATATTTATATTAATATATATATATATACATAAATTAATATAAATTCACTCTTATATTATTTATATTAATTTATGTATATATATATCCACACTTTGAGTGGATGTACGTAAATTAAATATTTAATTAATATTAAATATACTTATATTGTATAATTTAATAAGCCCATTTCCAGTAAATGAAATTACGAGTAAACGGCTTAATACAGTTTGACAAACAAACAGTCGTTTTAAAGAATTGTCTTCCAGGATATCGATAAAAATGTTACTTTAAAACAAAAAACCCAAATTCCCTAGTGAATTTTCCATCTTTTCTTTCTGTGTCGACAGTGGCTTATCTGTATAATCAATCTTTGTTTTCTTTGTTTAATTCTCCATGGCAGCCTTGATTTCTGTATCATTAAATAAAATAATTCTCTTTGGTTAAAAACAATAACTTTATTTTTATTCGACTGTTTTGGTGCAGCAAATAGATAGATAGCTGGGAGAAGGGTCATTTTAAAGTATTCGTCGTTGTATGAAGAGGGAAAAATAGGTGTTTCGATTCGAATTAAACCCGCGAAGGTAACGGACTGTACTGGAGTGAAGTGGCCCATTTCACCTTCAATATTCAAGCAAAACCCACGTCAGAGCCGATACCGACTTCGAAAGTAAAATTTGCGTGCAATTTCTTTAAGGAAAGTGTAATTAAAACTATACGTGGAAATAAAAATCACCTGCATCAGACCTATTAAAATATAATTAAAATTATAATATCTTGTATCTAAATTACGTAAATGATCCAATAACATTAATCGGACTAAAAAATTATGCCTACATCTATATTAAACTATAAATATAAATTACATGTAAATGAATATTGATTATAAACTTTTGCAAGCAATTACTCAAAGTGTAATAATATTGCGCTTCTGGAATAAATCAATCGTAGGCCAATAGTGAAAATATTAGCCACTATTAATGTATTGTTGCTCAGGAGGCGCCCGATTGTAATAATCGTACATCCTTTCCATGTCCCGATTAGATGAGGTCATGGTGAGTATGAGGGTGTGGAACCACTTGCAACCTAAATTAAGCCTAATTAAACACACCCTGGTGACCTTCGTGGCAATTACCCTTAAGAAAGAATAGCCAAGGTACCAGCCGGAAATCGAACACCAGACCCCCAGACACGTTGCCAGGGGCACTGACCACAACACCACGGGGTTGGTTACCCAACGATGACAGTTAACTATCAATCAACTATATTCGTGCGTGTTCCTACAAAATTACGAATAGTTTAATAGGATTACTAGTGAAAGTTACTTGGAATACTAACATATTTTCTGGTCTGAATTTAGCCGAATTAATTATCCAGATACAACTTAATTAAATAAAGTAAATAAAATTACTATTTAATTTAAATGAATTAAATGCTACAGACAATAACCCTTCGTACCAGCAGTGAAATCTAATATTATACTGGATGGACATAATAAAACCACTTGCAAAGGACGAAAGAGTGACGCTCAAGTTTGTCGTCTGCTTGATTGTGGGGGGACACATTTAACAATTTCTTTCAATGCTCTTGTTCAAAAACAAGTATCTGGTGAATAAAAGACGTATTATTGTTTGAAAATAGTGAAGTATTATATCACACTTAGCTGTAGAAATATTTACACTAAGGGATATGCAATTCAGTTTTACAGATAATATTGTACAAATACGACTACAATCTTTAACACATTAAAATATATTTCAACACTCATGTTATTTACATTTTGCTAAGACTACAATATATTTATTGTTGATTATATTGAAAGTTTGATAATTATAATGAAATAACGTAGCTAAAAACTTGATTACATTTGTTCGAATGACAAACTTCAACTTATTAAAAAAAACAACGAATGTATTACTTAGTTGTCCTTCAAGCCTTTTACTGAAACACTTATTTCATTTAACTAATCACACATTGGAGTATCTCATAAATTCAATAAAATTATCGAACTATATCAAAACACCACATTGCCTAGTATGTGTGTGAAGGAGAGAAAGATATACCCGAAAGTTTTCTTCACTCTTACACAATGGTATGCAGACGATAGCTCGAAAATTTCAGCCTGAAATGTCCATCCAGTTATATTATATAAATTAATGCTTTAGACCGACTAGATTGCTTACATATAGTCAAGAAAAGTTAAAAAAAAGGATATATATGAGCATAGTTTATTTGAAAGAAGATGAGTTGGTGAACCAAAAGACGAATTTAAGATCGTTCATCAAAGCAATCCCAACTAAGCTCCCGGCTCACGCGAGGTATGGAAGTTAAGGGGAGAAAAAATATACCAATATATGCCAGAAATGTGTGAAATGCATTCGTATTTGAATGATTACGAGAAATTTTCCGCGGTGACGACGGGCGACAAAACGACAAAGTTTCTAGATAATAACTACAGTAGGTCCCTGTTATGACATAATAAAGATTTGCGCTCATCTCTTACTATGAAGCCATTCTAAAATGGTTAAAAACTGCCTTTTCATCGCAGTTTTTATCCAAATATATATTTAAACAATGCTCACTATTAGGAACTTCTATTAACTCTTTATCTCCATTAATGTTTGATCAGAAATGATCCATATGCAATAGTGTTCGTGTAAATTTCTAATTTCTATGTGAATGTGGGGAATGCCAGGCCTCCAGCGTGGTTCGGATTCCACGTTAAGCTGTAGGTCCTCCATTTCATCTCACAATAGGCCTACCACTACACATTAGCGTAAGTGCGTATAATCCGAACGGGTAGTAAGACGCGGTGCTAATAATAATAATATTAATAATAATAATCTAATTTCTAATTGACTGTATTACATAGTTGATTGGGTTGTGATGCACGCTCTTAAAATTGTCGTCCATTTTACAAACACCCGCCTCGGTGGCGTAGTTGGCTAACGCGCTAGTCGTGTAGAACTCGACTTCTGAGGACGGGGAGATCGAGGTTCGAATCTCGGTCAGGTGAACTGGGGGGTGGTTTTTCCTAAATGGTTTTCCACTCCACGCAAATGCGGGTTCACTTTCTCTAATTCAACCTTCCCAATTCCTAATCCATTAGAGTAATTAGTACGTAAAGCGTATAACCCGAACGGGTAGTAAGACGTGGTGTTAAATAGTATTATTATTTTACAAACCATGTTAAACTAACGCTCCAGTATGCTATACTACACAACATGCAACTTTGGAAAGATCCAGGACCAAACAATTTAGCATCCCCCCCTCCCACCCCATTTAAGCCCGCACGTGACATCAAATAAGATATATGCGGCTTTTGAACTGAACCTATCCAGTTGATATTCATGGAAACACACGAAAGTGCATCATTTTCCCGGGAAGCTCATGACTTCCATCTCCAACACTAGCGCTGCGAGTGGGCCGGGAAGGAAACAAAAACAATACCGCATCGCAAACACACACTCTCTCTCTCGCTCCCCCGGTTTTCGAGTCCGACCCACGGGATTGTTTCAGGAGAGAGGGTAGGGGGTAGGGGTGGTTATTGCCCTTTACTGTTGCAGTTCGGAACCAATGTTTGCACGTGATCCTCCTCGACCCGCGGGATTGTTTTAAGGGGTGAAAGGGGTCGTGAGGAAGGGGGTGGGGGTTGGGGGGGCTACGACCCTCGACTATCAAAGTTCGGATCGTGATTCGATGTTTGCACGTGGTATTTGTCCACTTCATAAACTCCACGCGAACGAAAATATTGAAGGAAAGTGATAGAATTATTTAAATGTGGAAGGAGGGGGGGGTGTTATGTTAACGTGAATATTTTCTGACCAATTGATTCTGTAATATAAATAGAAGGTGCTCCTCCCAAGTCACGTGGGAGGGAAAAACTCGGGTCTACTTTCGACAACAGTTAAGGACCCACTTCGGTGGCCGCATGGTCTAAGACATCACTAAATTCAACCCCTACCCCCCTCTTCCCTAACCCATTAGTGTAATTAGTACATTGGCGTATAACTATAACGGGTAGTAAGACGTGGGTCACCTGGTGGTCTAGGGGTAAGGTGTCAGACTTCTGTACTGGGGGTCCGGGGTTCAATCCTCGGTCCCGGCAAAAATTTATCTGATTACCAAACCCTTCCTTCACCTCTGACAAGACATCTTGTGAATGTGAGGAATGCCAGCCCTCCACCGTGGTTCGGATCCCACGTTAAACTGTATGTCCTCCATTTCATCTCACAATCACCCTACCATTACACATTAGCGTATAAGTGCGGATAACCCGAACGGGTGAAAATAAAAGTGGGCATGAACATTTATGTTGAAATTTTTATGTAACGATGTCTATGGTCGATGATTTTCAACCAACAATAGTTTATACCGGTTACCGAGACGTCGATTCATTAAAAAAACAAAACAAGAAAAACTAGGGGTGTGCGAGTAGGCATTTGTCACTTCGAGTCTATTTCTAATGAAAACGTCGAGCTTAGTTCGAGTTCCAGCATCATAGAGCAATATTTGCAATATATGAATTTCTGTAATAGATCCAAGTATAGACCATAAGCAAGTATACACTTTTAGGGGAATTAATCACACAAATTCGATAAAAAAAAGTGTTATCTTTGTTTATCATGACGTAATAGAAATGACAAAAAAAAATTGTCAGTGTCAAATAAAACTTTTCTTTTAAATGGTATTTTAAATATTTTCACTTTAACTAAACTTTGTACATTTTCAAAGATTTTGAGATTCGAAAAGAAATTTAAGATTTGAATCAGAGGTTCTAATTCAAGAAATATAGAATACGCTATCTCTATTTTATTTTTATTTTATGTGTATTTGTGAATGTTAATTTGTTTGAAATGAAAATGTATAAGATAAGATTAATTTAATACAAACTCACTTCAGTCACAGATATTATGAATTATAAAAATATAACTCACCGATAGCGTTTGTTATGTAACAACTATGTTTGAGAGAAGATGTTTTTATTTATATAATCAATGTTACGTTGTTGATGTTTTCACTGGGGTACATTCTTACTAAATAATCGGAATGTAAAGAAGTTATATTGGAATATGAGCGAGTGTGTGTGTGAATAGATATAGGGGAAACCGGTGATGTTTGGGACCCAAGTTTGTAGCTAGTTCAACCAAGGCCTCCTAGAGCTGGTGTCGTGCTAACTCTTGTCCGGTCCGTAGCGGGAGTGGGTTAAGTGTAGGGTGAAAGTGGGTTAAGTGTTGGGTAAAAGTGGGTTAAGTGTTGGGTGAAAGTGAAACAAGTCCTAAACTTGTTTATATTAATATTATATTATCCCAAGGCCACAATAGCTTAATAGACTAAATATATAACCTCGAAGAATAAAATATGGAGAATGACTAGCAGAAAACCTGGACTAAATGTCTGGCTTATCTATTCAAGTTTTCTGGTGACTCAGAGGTCAAGATTCGAATCTTAGCATTGCACACTAAGGGTGTTTTTTTCTCTAAACGGTTTCCCATTCATCCTTCAAGAAAATGTTGGTATATTTCCTCTAAATTTTACCTTAATCATAAGTACAGTTAAATTCGTACAACCCGGACAGGTAAGTAAGACACCAAACAAAAATGGTTCCGGAATTTGCAGGAAGTGAGGATTGAAAAACACAATTTGTGAAACTGGTACACAATCTAGTCAGCCCAGCTTTAATAGCTACGGTAAAACACGCTAAGCACTCTCTCAACGATTCTAGTTTTTAAATATCGAACTAGTAGAAATACTAGACGAAATCTCCCCATAAGAATAGCAGCCAACTGCCCGACATTAATGTTTGTCTTATTTACCCTTTCTCTCCCTCACAGAGTTCCAGTAAAATAGAAAGATAGTTAGAAACTAATTTGCATTTTAATATGAGGACCCACTTTGGAAAACACGCTTCCAACTGCCCACACGGGGAGCGCCACCGTCGGACCTTTCGCTATAAACTTTTAAAAACACACACCCAAAGCTCTCCGACACCTGAGTCTCGCTAGGGGGTGGTTTATTAAGGATATAGGTGGGGGTTGTTGGTGGGGGTGGTTTTAAAGAGAGAAACCGAGATAAACATAGTATAATCAACATTACATTTTTCATTGCTGTGTTGTTATATTTTTGTTCAGATAGTAAAGCAGTGGCGGAGTTGGGGGTGTGGGAGGAAAGTAAAACATCTCCTCGAAGAAACATACATCTCGAGTAAATTCATTTCTCCTCCAAACTTCGGCTGCGGGTATTTTATTGCCTTACCAAGAAAGACGTATCGTCTACTATAGAACCAATAAAATAAGGTAATCAGCTTGAACAAAATCTGAACTTATACCAGCAGTCTGTGTTCATAATTCATACGTATACTTATCTTGCTTATTTCTACTATAATATATCTAAGAATATAGAGCCATAGTGTAATTGGTAAAAATAATATCGCTAACAGAGTGTACGTCACAAAAACAAACAAAAGCATGATATATGAGCAGACCTTTATCTTTCAGTCATGAGGGTGTTTCAGAGGGATATGGGTAGACGTAACTTGGTGTGTAGTTAGTGAGGGCTAGTGATGAATGTACCTTGGTCCCTAGTTAGAGAGGACTAGTGATGAACGTACCTTGGTGTCTAGTTAGAGAGGACTAGTGGTAAACGTACCTTGGTCTTTAGTTAGAGAGGGCTATTAATGAACGTACCTTGATGTCTAGTTAGAGAGGGCTGGTGGTAAACGTACCTTGGTGTCTAGTTAGAGAGGGCTAGTGATGAACGTACCTTGGTGTCTAGTTATAGAGGAATAGTGATGAATGTACCTTGATGTCTAGTTATAGAGGACTAGTAATGAACGTACCTTGGTGTCTAGTTAGAGAGGACTAGTGGTAAACGTACCTTGGTGTCTAGTTAGAGAGGACTAGTGGTAAACGTACCTTATGTCTAGTTATAGAGGAATAGTGATGAATGTACCTTGGTGTCTAGTTAGAGAGGGTTAGTGATGAACGTACCTTGGTGTCTAGTTAGATAGAGCTAGTAATGAACGTACCTTGGCGTCTAGTTTCTGCAGCTCTTTGCTGAGTTCGTCCTCTGGCTTGCCCTTGGTGGGTTCATCCACCTGCTTCCTGGCCATGTGACCCCTGAAGGACGCCTGTATCTTGGTCGCGGCATGACACAGCTCTGCAACAACAACATCATCACCCCTTTAGGACAACGAAAATAAGTAAGGGCAGTGCCCCCTAGGAGTGGTTCGTGGGAAAGTGGCCAAAGTTAGACGTTGGCATTACGGTTATAGCATTGAATCGTTCTTAAGGCGATGTCCCAAAGCATAATTTGGGTTATACGGTCCAATTTTTTATAGTACGAGACCCGCCTCGGTGGTGTAGTTGGCTAACGCGCTTGTCATGTTGAGCTCTTCTGCTGAGGACGGGGAGATCGAGGTTCGAATCTCGGTCGGGTGAACTGGGGTGGTTTTTTCCTAAATGGTTTTCCACTCTTCCTCCAACGAAAATGCGGGTTCACTTCCTCTAATTCAACCTTCCAAATTCCTAATCCACTAGCGTAATTAGTACTTAAAGCGTATAACCCGAACGGGTAGTAAGACGCGGTGCTAAAATATTATTATTATTATTATTATTATAGTACGAGCCTTAACTGTTGGTTAGAAAAGTGATTAGATCTACTTCAAATATTAATATTTCACGTGATCTGAAGCCGTTATATTTTATAAATATTATCAGAAAGGAATCATAATAAGAGATTATAATTTAATTAATTTTGATAAAAAAAAATTCTTAGAGGCCTTTTTTATCAAAATGTGATTCTAGCTGTTATTTTTTATATAGAACTACAGTAATATGGGCTAAGACATTTACTAAAAATACATAAAAAAATGTTAGCAGCGTGTCTTACTACCCGTTCGTGTTATACGCCTATGTATTGACTACACTAAATGTACTAGGGATTAGGAAGGTTTAATTTAGGGGAAGTGTACCCACAATTGCGTGGAGGGAGAGTATAAAATCATTTTGGGGGGGGAAAAAACCCATCAGTGCACCCAACTGGGATCGCACCCCGATCTCTTCATCTTCGGAAATCCAGCCCAACACGAGATTCCATGCGGCCACCGAAGCGGGGAATACATAAATTATAATAATAATAATAATAATAATAATTTTGATGGTGAGGGAGGGGTGTAAACCCCTATTTCTCCCTCCTCGGTACGGCCGTGGAAGGAGTCAACATTTTGACTAGAAATAAATAAATAAATATATATATAGGGTCTATATAACTTATTGTAGTTTTTTTATTTCTTATTTAAATAACATTAATCATGATACATTGCTTTATTTTCAGTCAGTTTTCTGAAAAAAAAAAACCAATTATTTTATCACTGTCATTAGTGGCCAAATGGTTCAAGGCGTCACCCTCGCGTTGGACTGGCCTGTTAAAGAAGGGGAGATTAGGGTTCGAATCCCTGATGTGTTTACCGAGGGTGGTTTTACCGAAATGTTTTCCCACTATCCTTGCATGCAAATGTGGTTAGATTACCTCTAAAATGTTTCCTTTCTCATCCTTATTCCGTTAGTGTAATGATCACACATGCGTATAGCCTGAACAGGTAGTAAGACACGGTGATAATAAAAAAAATTAGTAAAATTATACCCGTGAAAAAGAATATTAAATTTTAGCTCTTTTGGTTTTACGCGTCACTCCAACTTATTTATATATGTTCGTATCAATATGCCAAGCTTTTATTTTTGATAGATTAAATAAATTTTAAATTATTAATTTTTAGGTATAGAACTGACTGATGATATAATCGCACTAGAATTTCTATGAGCGAGAGTGAAAGGACCAGCCAATTTTGCCGGGAAAGGTATTTTCACACACCTTCCAGGGTTCTTTTACATACCACAATCGAAATGGAATCGTCGCCCTTATTTCCCTCCGAAGGAGGTTGTGCGACGGATTTTTGTTTCTAAAAAAAAAATCCATCGACCTTGGCCTGGGTTTGAACTCACGAAAATCGGGTCTTGGGGACGAATGCTTTACTCCAAGACAATCGAGGTCGTCGATATTTTTTCCCCCATCTTTTTCAACATCTGTAGGATGGATATTATGATCTTTTGTTCTACATCTATATTTTATGCCTTAAAAAAAGTTCTTCCTATGGGGATTCCGCTATGTGTAAAACTTTCATAAGAGCCCATTTGTCATTCTACTGTTTAATTATCAACACTGCTTTTGTACAAGTACAGTCCAATTTTATAGGAGGAACACCCGCCTCGGTGGCGTAGTTGGCTAACGCGCTTGTCGTGTTGAGCTAGACTTCTGAGGACGGGGAGATCGAGGTTCGAATCTCGGTTGGGTGAACTGGGGGTGGTTTTTCCGAAATGGTTTTCCACTCTACCTCCACGCAAATGCGGGTTCACTTCCTCTAATTCAACCTTCCCAATTCCTAATCCATTAATCCATTAGTACTTAAAGCATATAACCCGAACGGATAGTAAGACGCGGTGCTAAATATTATTATTATTATTATTATAGGAGGAACCATTTAGAAAACACATACATATTTTTTTGCTGTCAGCATTGATAATAATTTTACTATATTGTTATTATTATTGTTATTTTATAGGTAATGATAGTGACAGCTGCATACCACACGGGTTGACGTATGAACAAGTGAAATTATATCTTGTAGCTTTTCTAGTTCTCAGATAAGGTAATTTCAATAAAAATGGGACTGTAGATAATGTTTACACTACTTTTTTTTTTTTTGTTACTAGAACACATTTTACTGGTGTTAAAATAATAGTAATAATAACTTTGACGCGAGTACCCATTTCAAATAAAAACACAGATTTATAGTATACAATTCTAGCTCTGTGTTGACACTCGCTAAAAGTGATTAAAACGGAAAACATTTTAGTTATACACTGGTGGATAATCGCAGCGATGTCTGCAGTTTTTAGCTCTAAGATGTATTCGAAACTTTTTATCGTGTAAAATTCTATAGAATGAGGCCTCACTTGACTTTATAGTTAAAGGTGTACTCGCCAAACGTTATCACCTTTGTATGGATTTTGAACGTTCGGTGCTTAATTTTTAAACAAAACGTATATTTACTCCTTCACACCCCGGTGAGACCTCTCTATTTGTTTGTTACACCAAACCACTTTTAATAATAACTATATTTATTTATATTTATTACTATTTCTAGCTTGTGGTCAGTTTTTTATTCAAGCCATATATTTTCCACGGTGTCGGGAAAATTACGCCCGGGAAAACTGCGCCTTCCCAGAAAAAAGAGGCATGAATCATCACACTAATAGGTGAGAAAAGTGCTCACCTAAATAATTTTAACAAGGTCGTGTGAGCACACTTTTCTCACTTTTCTCACTTTCCTCAAGACCTTACCATTTTCACCGGAGTAGATCGGTTCATCGCACTCTTTTGTTTAGGAGAGGGGGGGGGGG
>CABEEJ010004968.1:0-10959 GCA_901482245.1 Timema douglasi
GCTCTAGTTATCACCCACCACCTGATATACTCTCTAGCTCTAGTTAACACCCACCACCTGATATACTCTCTATCCTTAGTTATCACTAAACCACCTGATATACTCTCTAGCTATAGTTATCACCCAACCCCCTGATATACTCTCTAGCTATAGTTATCACCCACCACCTGATATACTCTTTAGCTATAATTTACACCCAACCACCTGATATACTCTCTAGCTATAGTTATTTTACATGACATCGATAAATCATTGCATTTAAACACAACTTCCTAGTTCACTGCTCTCAAACACAATGATCATCAACATATGTTTTACAATGTCATGGATTACAGATATCAAAGCACTGTTCAAGGTATTAAAGATAAGTTCCAATCACTGAACATTCCACAATGGCACGCAGATGTCTGACATTAAAAAAAAATAGTAGCCCCTGTGCATGGACATGTGCGCTTAGAACAAGGAATTTTAATATTTAAAGATAACTTTCACTTTCCATCACTAAAGTATAAACATTTCACGCATACAACCCCGGATAGTTCAACTAGTTTGATATATTTATGAGAGAGAGCGTTTTACACACGAGTATTGGTTTGAAGTTCTTCCTCTCCATTTGAAACAGCGCACGCTCTCAGCACAACTGGCTAGTGCTACCCTCCCACTAAATCTGATATAAATCACATGCACTAGGGAAGTCGTGAATATTTAAGTGTATCAGATGATATTGAAGCGGGCCGATGCCACGTGGGGCTAAGTTGCGGCTAGTCACCATAATATACGTGGACTACAGCTGAGGAGCAAACTTTCAAAAGGTAACATGCCCACTTTTTGACAAAAATGATTTTATGATGGTTTTGGGAGCAGTTTTATGAGTGAAATAGATTTATGCTATGTGTTTTTATCTAAGACGAACATATCCCAACCAAACATAGGGGTTTGCGTCAAAAGGGAACACGTCCATCTCGTTAATTTCCTTCAGGCTGTTCATATCAAAAGGGAACATGTCCCTGAAATTATTACACGTAGTTCACGTTTTTTTTCTTCAAAGAGGTACATGTCCAAAGCTCTGATTCTTGGCTGGATTTGTGGTTTAATTTCCTCGTCCTCCGATATATGGCAATACTGGTACTTATTCCTAGTGTAGCTAGTGTGTCTAGGTAGCACCAGGTACCTACCACCACTGGCATTTTTGGACACTGCATTTATCAGGAAGGCGCGCTTTGAACAAAAAGTATTGTTTTTATTGGAAGGCAGTCTTTGTTTTTATTATTGTGCTATTACTGTTTTATTGTTATTGTGGCACTACACTAAGCGAAATATTACGTGTATTACTCAATGGAGGGAACGGTAGCTGTCCTTAACAGTGAATAGAAGAAGAGAAAGTTCACATATTTTGATGAACCTGAAAAAAATAAAGTTATAAAATATGGTGACTGTGACCCCTACGTTAAAATAATCAAGCATAAAGGTTTTGTGTAGAAAAATAATTTGTCAATAAAAAGGTATGTTTTTGTGTGTATGGTTTTTTAAAGTTAAATAACTTTGTAAATTCTCTTAATATTCAATGTTCCGAAATATACTAATAATTTTTATCAGCACATTTTTAAAACATACAAGTGTGTGGCCAGTTTAAAGTTTCTGGACATAAATTAAAAATTAGGACTTACAATTTTTTTTAAACTTTTTTTGTAATAATAAATATGTAAAATCTACATTTCTTTCACTTAAGATGTTGACAGTATTGAATTTTTAGAAATGCGTTCTTATCACTATTTAAAATTTTGATTGTGACCTTATGATCAAGTGAGTTTATAAGCCTGACGTAGAAGGAACACTTAGAAACACGTACCATTATATCCCTTTTCATATCAAAAGGTAGCATGATCAACGTTTCCTACAAAAGTTAACATGTCCATTTTAAAAAGGACAATATCTCCTTTAATAATAGTAAAAAAAAACTCAACATCTAATATGCTATTACTAGCGCTAATACTGATAATACCTATAAGCTAATTTCTATAATACTGATGATTTTTGTTTCAGAAAGATAAGTTTTTCACGTGTCCCGAACAATTTTTGAGATTATAAATGCTACCTTTTGAAAGTTTGCTCAACTCCTGATTCTATGCACCACTCATTTTACCGCCCGGCTCGTACTTCACCCGGCTGTACCACACACGGCCTGGGTCACACCCGGCTTGTACCACACACGGCTTGTACCACGCACGGCTGGTAACACAAGGCTCTTATCACGACTCGTAGCACTCACTGCTCGAGTCACTTAGTCTTAGGGCCAGTTTCATAGTCAAATTTAGTACGCCTCAAGTGAGGCGCTACACTAAGTTCATGACGACACCTACCTAAACCAGAATGGAATGTCCCAGTTTCCTATGCGAGAACGGCCCATTCCATTCTAGTTTAGGTAGGTGTCGTCATGTACTTAGTGTAGCGCCGCACTTGAGGCGTACTAAATTTGACTATGAAACTGGCCCTTAGAGTCCATCTCTGTCACTGGATTGTCTCCTTGATCGGCTTTGTTACCCTCTTCTCAGGTATATCCACCCAAAGACACATTAAGACACCCCTTATTAATTATGCCTGGCCTACTCTCTGTTGCTTGGAATGTTTGACCTTTGCACGTCACAATATTTTCGATTCTACATTCACCTAGTGACTAATATAATAAACGGGTTCATGAATTTGTGGGCATGCGATCTAAATTTTAAATTAGTTTAGTTTGGTTTGCCAGTGATGATAAGGACAGAGTTAACATTATGGCTAGGTGTAGCAAGGTGTTTTTTACGTACACATTTTCCACCATTCCAGCTCAAGTCTTTCTTCCTATCCCACCAGAATAATTATTTGTTTCCACCCCGGACTAGTAGTTGGCCTAAAACGTGGTAGAACAAATATATAATTGACCAAACCTGTCTTATGTGATGCCTGGTTTTAATTTGATATGATTTCAAACTTACCGACATAACATATCTACAAACTTAATGTAAATGGAGGTAAGTTAAATATTCTAAAATACTTAGGTACGTTATATATTTTGGTTAGTTTACATACCTGTCATTATCAGGAACACTATCCTTGCATGCACCATTGTTGGTATAAGAAGTTTTCTTTTTGCATGCTGAGTTATTTATCACAGACCTTTGTAAAACTGTTCAATTCTCTCCTTGACTCATGGCCATAAGGTAAAGTTTGCCTTCTAGTCTTTCTTTTTCAAAAAAAATAAAATAAAGTTAATATTTAATAGCTAGGTTCCAGACTTTGATTAACTAAAAATAATCTAAAATGATTTAAGTATTATAAAGAATTACTTAAAATATACAAAAATGACAAACTACGAACAGAAATTTGTAATGAATGCCACAACTCTAAATAAAACACTTCACAAATGGAAGATAAATTATGTTTGCAATTTAAATTATTTAACAAATAAATTGACATTCTTGGGGCTCAAATCTAAGCCATGTGTATAGAGAATGCTTTTTTTTTACAAATGGTTTTTCATTATCTTTTGACGTGAGCTTGGGTGCGTTTCCTCTAGATTCAACCTTCTTCAGCTCTATAGTACTAACGTAGTTAGAATTTGAGTAGCCCGGATAGGTAGTAAGATGCAGAGGGAAAATAAAACCCTGCTTAGAACTTTATTCGTGTACAATGTTTTGTATGTATCATCAGTGGATCTAAGATATCTATACTTTAAAAAACGTGAATTATAATGCAAATATGCCATTCTCTGATAATTAAATATTCTCCAAAAATATAGTTGGGGCTATTTAAAATAAACCATCTCTTTTTAGTTAATTAGATATCTTGAATAAATAGTTTAAATGCAAAACAATTTACTAAAAATATTTTATATACAAATTACTTTCTATTTGGACAATAACATCACAAATATTCTTTATTCATTGCTTTTATTTATTTGCAAAATATGAACCATTTTTTGCTACATTTCAATACAAATATTTTAGAAAATGTCTTCAAAATATGCATTACATACACTAAACATGATTTATATATAAGCCACACAACTAAAAAAAGTCATGAACAAGCAGTTATTGGCCAAATGAAATAAAACTATTTTTATTATAATAGCAGCTCAAAATAGGTTTTTATTCTTTCCAGAATTATATCAAAGCTTAAAATAAAAATATGATATATTAAAAACATTATACTCCCAACTGACCTCGTAGTATAGTGATCAGAGCTCCTGGCTGCTAACCTAAAGGTCCCGGGTTCGATTTCCATATGGTACCAGGGGATATTTCTGGAAAGGGGAATGATTACCATGATCACCAGGGTTCAGTTAATTAGGCTTAAGTTAGGTCAAGGTCTTAATTGGCTCCACAACCTCATATTCAATATAATAATCCCCTCATCTGATCGGGGCATGGAAACACCCTCCATGAAAAAGGATGCACGTTTAGTACTTTCGAACATCTCCTGGGAAACGGTACATTAGTACTGGCTAACCTTTCCGCAAAAATGAGCTAAAGATTTATTAGTGTAGCCTAGACATATTATTATTATTGTTATTATTATCCTAGTCCCAGTCATTACTACTTCGGCTGAGGTAATCATCTTGATGAATAGTACCTAAACGTTTACTACACTTTCTAAAAAAAAGCCACTATATTAGATCAACGTCTTAAACACCTCTATTTATCACTCAAGAGCCAATATTTTGTTGTTTAATTCTCTCGATAGTGATGGTGTGTCGTCAAAATAAGCTTTGTCAAACCAATATATGTTTTCCCTTACTAGACGGTAGACGCCACCTTAATATCAGGCCGTGATCCCTTCACCCACACACCGTCACCTCCCTCCTTCAAACTTTAGCAGGGTTCGGAAGAGAAAGTAAAGCCGATAAATTATGGTTCAAAGCCAGGTTATATACAACGTTCCCCCATATGTTTACACTTTCCCACTTTCTCACGTTCTACCACGAGGTTAGGGTAAGGGGGAGGAACCACAGTATGAAAAAAGGAGAGAGTGAATGAATTTTAACTTGTGTATGTAGAGAAAGTTTTATTTTACGGTTACTTGGAGGATTCCATTTCTCTCTCTGGTGACCTTTAACCTATTTCTGTATTTTTTTAAATGTATAGTATTTCTTAAACTCTATAAACTTTTATTGGCGTTAAGAGACTACCTTGAATTTTTATTTTTTGAAGTTAATATTTTATTCGTCTTTGCAGTAAATAGTTATAAAATAAAATGAGCTCAATCGGGTAAGTCAAGATTACTAGTGAATAATGATACTATATTGATTTAAATAGATAGCTTTTACAGGTTTATAAAATCAATATTACGATCACGAAGTTTATGTTTCTTTTAAAAAACCTTTTACTAACCTCACAGTGATAAAACGCCTGCATTGGTATCTCGTTTGAGCTCAGGGTCCCGGGTTCAATTCCACGCATTGCAGAAACATTTATCATTAGTGAAATGTGGGTTCGCCACCATTCACAGTGATAAATTAACGACCGGGGCCTAGAAGTTGTGTCGGTCCTTGATTTAAGTTAGTTTATAAGTTGTTTGTTGATATAATAAGTCGGTTCAGAAAGTGCACGTTAAATACCTTTAATTAAAAAATAAAAATAGCACGTTGATGAAACACATTTTGTTTTACAGTTTTGGAGTTTGTGGTCAAGAAGTATACTTCAGCAGATGAGCTTACATTTCACAGTTAACTTGATTAAAAATTGAATTTGAAGCTTATTTTTAAACTATCAACCCACATTATTATAAAATGGCGTTCACACACACTAATTTATTCATTAAAAGATATTGCAAGTAGGGTACCAAGTAGTTTATTAGTAAACTGAATTATCTGTATTTTATTTAAATCAAATAGCTTTAGGTATATTTTATAACCATTTACTTTTGTATAGCAATATTCTAAACATTTATGCATTGGCAATTTTTCTAAGTTTATTATGAATAACATTCTATGTCTAAATATATTGAAAAGTCCACCTTGATGCTCAAATTATAGGTACATATTAATTCCCACGTTCGCCGCAAATAGAAAGCAGAATCTGTCGGAGTAGTGCTGCAATTCACACGACCTTAAAAAAAATTCCCCTCCGCGCCTGGCTACCGTATATAGTAATAATCACGCTATTACAGTAGGGATGTTTAGGTTTTTTTTTATTTGAGGCATTTAATGCGCATAGTGGCGTAACATCAACAATGGAGTCCTTGGTACAACGCTTGTTTACGGGCCCCTTGGAAGTTCTTTTTACATCAAAAGCGAATTTTTTTTAAAGCCATTTATGAAAAATTGGCCTAAACATTAGTAAATTACGAGTGTAAGATCATTTTTGCATAAAATCGTTCAAAAAAATGTTTCACATATAAGTAGACTAGCTTTTGCCCACGGGTTCGCCCGCGTTAATGGCAGTTTTAAAAACATATTCACTAAAACAATAACATTTCTATTCTCAAAGATTATATTTTCTCGTAGAAAGATGAGATCATGGAACGTATTATTTATAGATTACGATGATAAAAACTTTAGGGTCGGAATAAAAAAAAAAGTGTAATTATCTCGGTTTTAAGATCGGACACACAGAATATTTATATTAATTGAAGAAAGTAAAGTTACAAAATTTAAGAAAAGGCCTCTTTGTAAACGGCATTTGTGGTTTTATAATCAGAATGAACAGTTACAGGCTACTGTTATAACTATCACGGGAACACACCCTATATAGTAAGTAGTCCATATGAGAAACACTTGTCGCGGAGATCAACGCATGCCACATTCAAGATCTGTCCTTGCCTTGTGTTGCTGATCATTGCGTATCAAAACTTGATATGAAATTGTATTCATTTCAATGGGAAGGACAGGTCTGATGGAGTCATGGGCCTTCTTAAATACATTTAAATAATACTAATTTATATAAAAAATTGTTTTGCCTGTCCATTCAAATATTTATAAATAGTTTCTTAGTAAAATTTAAAATACTAGTTGAATTACAAGGAGCATATATAAAAATAAGGGGGGAAAATATATAATTTTATTTTTCTACATTGGCCCCCAGTGCTCTGGGCCCTGGTGTGGTTGCACCACCTGCACCATGGGATGGTACGTCACTAAATGTGCACTTTTTGAACCAACTGATTATAACAGCACACGAGAATTTCTCTACGTGAGAGAGAAATGACCTAGAAATTTTGCCGTGAAAGGTATTTTCACATACTTTCCACGGTCCACAATCAACATGGGATGGGATCAAACGGCTTTACTTCCCCTCCGAAGAAAGTTGTGCTGCGGAATTTTATCGCTCACAAAAATTCCGTTAACCCCAACTGGATTTGAACCCACAAATATCCGGTACTGAGGTGAGCATTTTTACCACAAGACTCTAAAGTTTAAGATGATTTTGTTATATTTTTGGAGATATGTATCCTCATTTGCATGCAGGAAGAGTAGGAAATGACTTAGGAAAGAACGCCCTGTTAAGTTTCGAAACTAGACCTTCGCGTTATTGGCAAGACAAACTAGGTCAGCCTGTAATTTAGTTAACGTGTCCACTGATGCGAGTTCCTTTTAAATATTAATATTTTAGGTTATTTTTTTGTCAATTATTATAACCTTTTGTCGTCTCTAGATAAATTAATGTAGGAAAATACCACAAATTTTATTGAACATTTTTTCTGAAATAATGACTCATGATTATAACAGGTTTTTAATTAGGACTTTGAGAAAACTGGGTAGTTGGTAAGTTTCGGAAATTGAATATCAAATGGGAATAAAAAAAATGGTAAAAATAAGGTTTATTTCGACGTAATTAAATACTTGGAAATAGTAGGAACACCCGGAGGATCTATTCGTGGCACAGCCACTAATTAAAATCGTCAAACAAAACTGGAAGAACATTTCTTTGAGAAGTTGGTTGAGCCACCCAAACACTGGCATCAAGAAGAAGATCCATTTAATCAAGATGGAGCTTTTGATAAGATTTCCTTTACTCTAAGAAGAATGATTATTTTTAACCGTATCTAACTAACTATCCGTACGGGCTACCCTCATATTTTTTTACACTAATGTTGTAGGGATGAGGAAGGCAGAATTTAAAGGAAATATACCAGAATATATGTGAAGGTAGAGTGGAAAATAGTTATAGAAAATAAGCCCACCTCAGTATACATAGCTTAGATTCAAACCCTGACCTCTCCATTACCTTTAAACTAGACAGACAATACTTATGCTTTAGTGCAAATTTCCCACCAAAGCGGATATCATAGCATTTAGAGACGTATACACTCAATAATGATCGTCAAAAAAACTTGAGAACCAGGTACCCCAACACCTCCAATTATTGTAACATTTTGGCGAGTATATGAGGGTGTTTTCTCACACTCCTATTACTCTTGAGCCTATGCTGACAATCCAGGGGTGGAGGGAGCCCCGGACAAAGCACCCCCGGATATTACCGGAGGTAATATTTCAATTGGCTGGTCTTGCAAATCTGGCCACAAAAGCAACTGATGAATAAAACATCCAACAATCAAGGGCCCCTCTAAACCACCACCCACCCTCAAACCTGCTTTCACCCCTCCCCACAATCCCCGAATACCCTAAACACCTCCTCTGATTTACTTTTTTATTTTCCCCGGGCTGTTGCTACTACTGTTCAGTTTTATAAAAGTCAAATCAATTTTTTTTTTCTTTCCCTCTTTTCAAAAGTTTTCTGTAACGAAGTGAAATAAATAATGTATCTCATTTTAAAATAAAATGGACTTGATTAAAGCTATCTACGAAGAAAAAAGTCTTCTCATGTTTACAGCTGGATCACTTTAAGGGAATAGAAAATAAAAAGATACCTCACAATCGTTCATATTTTGTCAGAGTCTATTAGAATTTGGAATGAAATTTTCAAAAATCGCTCATCACTAAGCTACTGCCTAATATTGTAGGCTTTACTAACAAAAAACAAACCATGTTTTATTAATTTGATGAAACAAATCTCATGCATACATTCTGAAAAAAATTGTTCCAGTGCTATTTAAAATAAAATCAAATTTTAAAAGTGGGTCTCCATTAAACTAACTTTGAATGAGTTTATTTAGGAAACCCAAATTCTTATTTAGCATGTAAAACATTCCCCGGAGACAAACTTTGAGGCCTGCGCAAGCCAACGCGGGACGTTGGAGCGAGATTTGCTATAATTAACAAAAAACTCACTTCGGTGGCCACGTGGTCTAACGTGTTAGTCTCACAGTAGGCTAGACTGCCAACGACAGGGAGATTGAGGTTCGAATCTTTGTCGGGTGTACTGAGGGTGGTTTTTCCCCAAATATTTTTCTACTCTCCCTCCTCGTAATTGTGGATAAACTTCCTTCAAATATAGTATTCCTAATCCCTAAAGCCATTAGCGTGGATAGTACATAGGAGTATAACCGAACGGGTAGTAAGATGCGACGCTAAAAAAAGAAACACAGATCTACATACCCTGGTATCCTTCCTTGAACTAACGCGCGAGCTACTTTGCGTCAGTATGACTACGTTAAAACCCGGCAACGTTTTCCCCACAAGAAATTCCCGCGTTCGTACCCGCGTCCGGTCCCATTCCCACTTCAGCTCTTGCGTTGGTTTGAGCAGGCTTCTGAATTAAACTTTCAAGAATATTTTCTAACAGTTTAAAATGATAAAACCCTCTTTAGTGGCCAAATGGTCTAAGGCAGCGGTTCCCAAACTTTTTGAGTCGCGGAGCACTTCTCAGGAGAGAAATTCGTGACGGAGCACTATCGTTGCCCTTAGACCATGTTCATTTTTGGATGTTTTTACGTAACTGCATTTGCAAGTTGCTAAAAAATTTTTTTTTATCATGTAACAAAAGCACGAATTATTTTTCGAATTCAAAATAGCTTATATTTTGATCCAAACTTAATGTTTCCCATTGAAAGGCATTGAAAATTAGAACGTTACGTTGTTTTTTCTCTAAACACTAATTTTGCACATACGTGTATTCGGCATAAAGGTGAAGATATTTTCACTCAGCACCTACATAGGTAGTAACCGAATGACAGCATTATTGGCTCTGGAAACGAATTTTTAAGCATTTGGACATGTTAAGGTGGGGATTCAGGGGACGCAAGAAAAGGCGAGTGTTTTTGCACTTTTTATAGCAATACTTTTTTCAGTATCAAATAAATTAAATATTGCTTCTATAGAATCATAGAGCCTAATTTTCTTCACATGGCGAGATCAACATTTCTTGAATATCTGTCAAGGGTGTCCTGGAATTTAATAACAAATTTTTCTCTTCATTTAAAAAGTTTCTTAGATAATGCTGCTCTGTTCACGACAGATATTCAACAACTAATGAGGTCACCATGTGAAGTAAATTAAACTCTATGTTTTTATAGAAGCAATAGTTTTCTTATTTTGGCAAAAAAAAAATGCTCTAGATCTAGAAACTTTAAATTAACTCTCCTTAACTTGCGTCCGCTGCATACTCACCTTAAACATCAAGTTTTATTCATTATAAATATTTTTTCTACACTAATTTCAGAAAAATAAGGAACTTTTTTAAATACATAAACGAAAACCAACAACAAAAAACATAAAGTAATGCAACACATTTGAGAACGAATTCAAAGCAGGTAGTGTAAATATACAATACTACTCACCTATTTAAGGTATTACAGTTTCAAAATAAAAAATGTAGCTTGGTATCGAAAAAGAACGATAAAGCATAGCCAAAGAACTTAGATTCTAATGAGAGGGATGGGATTGTTTTGATTTGCACAATGTGGCTATATCTGGTTTAATTTGGGACAGCTGCAACTGAATATCTGGCTCTGCATTCAGGTGGGATCTATATTTTGTTTTAGTAGCCACATAAGCAGAGAGTCCTGATTCACATAAGTAAGTTGTTGTAAAGGGTAAAAGGATGATTTTCGCTTTATCTGATAAAACTTTAAATTCGTCTT
>CABEEJ010004968.1:11250-56259 GCA_901482245.1 Timema douglasi
CGTGGAATTCTTCTGGAAAATAACAATTGAAACTATCAAGCAAATTTAGCAGATGAACGTGAAACTCATTTAAGATATATTCGGGTACGTCAGAATCTAGTTCTTCACTAAATTCTTTTACCATTGGAAAACTGTCTAAATTCAGATTTTTCATTGAATCCACCCAAAACTTTATTTTCTTTTTAAACGCTTGTACTTTATCGCTGGCGTCAAAAACAGTTACTACTTTCCCTTGAAGTGAGATACTTAAGTCATTAACTTTTTTTAAAATGTCTTCTAAATACGCCAATTTCATAACCCAAAGCGAAGTCGTTGTCAATCAGGAAGGTTCTGACTTCAGCCCACATTTCAAAGAACCGAGTCAAAGCTTGGCCACGAGAAAGCCACCTTACTTCTGTGTGAAGAAGTAAAGACGTATGTAGACTCCTGTGTTATTGGCATCCAAAGCTGTTACTTGTTTTAATAACACACGTTCTTATTCTAGCAGACCCCAATAGATAAACACTATTCAACGTTAAAAAATATGCATCCAACATAATATTTGTACATACCTGTTAGCTGTTGATGCTTACATAGCTACTGGAGGAACTGTGGTGGAGGTTTTAATAGTCTTTTTTAAGGATCCATACTCCAGCCAGCAATCCATTGAAAGCAAATCTATGATATTTTCTAAATCACTACGTAGGTGCTCCAAAAAACCTGTAATAGGCAGGTGTTTCGGCCTCAAGAGGGAAGATCCATTAAAGTTACTAACGTAATTATTTAAAAAAAAATCACACAACAAAAGCAATCGTGAAAAAATAACACCGCACTGCAATTTGACTCGCTTAGACTCTCGACTAAACATTGAATGAACTGCAACAGAATGAAGGAGCGAAGGAACAAAGAGTTTTTAATATACAATAAAGACTTTCCAGAAAATTCTGTAAAAGTGTCAAAACTAACAATAGGATCTTTAGGTAAGATGAGGCTCTCATTGAGCCGGGATTAGCTGGTGCCATTGAGCCTATCTGCCTGGTTTCGCCGCGTGAAGTCTGTGTGCTTCACGGATTTTCTCAATGTTATGTGTGGTTCCGAGAAGGTGCGAGCGGGTAAACCTGACTGAGATGCCGCATGAAAATGCACTTTGGATCCATAATACTTGCTATTTACACTGATTTACGGAACGATGCAGAAGCTAAATTGTTTATACACAATACTTATCTAAAAACAGTTCATGACCGCACAAATAAACAATTTTGAGATCTTGTCACATTTATTTTATTTTTATTTACAATCTCTCCGCGGAGCACTTGGAGATGTTTCGCGGAGCACACTTTGGGAACTGCTGGTCTAAGGTATCACTCTAGTTAGAGATTTAACTATGAATGACAGGGATATTTGGGTTCAAATCCCGGTTGGGTCTTTTGGGGGTGGCTTTTCCTAAACAATTTCTCACTTTCCTACCACTCAAATGCGGGTAGTCTAATATTTTTAATTTTTCATTCCACCCCCTTGGAGTAATTATTAACATATGCGTACAACCTGAACAGGTAGTAAGATGCATATGTTAATATATAATATACATATGCATATGCATATGTTAATATATAATAATATATAATAATATATAATATTATTATATTATTATATATTAACATAACAGGTAGTAAGATTCTGTTTATATATATATATATATATATATAAACAGCATCTTACTACCTGTTCAGGTTGTACGCATATGTTAATAATTACTCCAAGGGGGTGGAATGAAAAATTAATAATATTAGACTACCCGCATTTGAGTGGTAGGAAAGTGAGAAATTGTTTAGGAAAAGTCACCCCCAAAAGACCCAACCGGGATTTGAACCCAAATATCCCTGTCATTCATAGTTAAATCTATAACTAGAGTGATACCTTAGACCATTTGGCCACTAAAGAGGGTTTTATAATCAAGATTTCTAGTTTAAACGAAATCGATTTAACAGTTTGGTCTGTAGTCCCAGATACAGACACGTAGAGAGATAAATGTAAAACCTACTTAAACCCAAGTTAAAAACATACATCATAATCTCAAGGTCAACAATTTTTACAACGAAGGGCCTATAATAATTTTTATTTATCAGAGAAAATATGTTTAAAAGATAATCAACGAAGAAAACAAAACTTTAATGTTTACGACTTCATCACTTCAAAGAGAGGGAAAAAATATCTCATAGCATTCTCTCTGGGCTTTGTGATGAGTGCAGTAAGAGTGACAGTTACCTTGAGAGAAAGTCATAGCTAGTGGTATATTAATGTCTCATCTATTCGTGTAAATATCATAGTACGGCAGCTTAGCTTGAAAATGTGGACACACAGGACAAAAGAACCAAGTTCTTTCCACGTGCTACTTTGGATCATAACTTCACATTTTTGATAGTAACCACCTTATCTGGCAGCCATCTCGAGTCTTGAGTCTCGAGTCTTGAGAACGAAACTGACCATGAGGTTGCGTAGCATTTCCAACGGTATGTTATTCTTTCTGAATTCGCTTCTTCAAATCATCCCTAGTCCTTGGCGGGTTCTCCTTGAAAATAGTCAGGAGCCATCAAGTCTGGTGAACGGGCAGGCCACGGAAAATAACCGGACTTGCTGATTAGACGACCAGGTAATGCGAACCTCAGAAAATCCATTGAAACGCTGGCACTATGACAAGTTGCGCCACATTTCTGGAAAGTGTGTTTTCATCTGGGTCAGCGTCATCGAGTGCAGGCAGAGAAAAAGTTAACGACATATCAGTGTAGAGATCGGAGTTCACTGTCAACATATTACCGTGCTCATTTTCAAAACAATAAGAGCCGATTATTCCATGAGATGACATTGGGCACCAAACCGTCAATTTTTCTGAATGAAGGGGCTTTTTATAGAGATTGTGTGGGTTATTTTCGGCCCAGTACCGAAAATTACGTTTGTTGATGAAGCCGCTAAGGTGAAAGTGGGCTTCGTCACTCATCCATAAGTTGTGAACTCTCTCTTAATTTTGTTCAGTGAGATTTAAAAGCGTACTCTGCTAATGTAATCTTGAGGTTTGAGGTCTTGCACTACCTGAATCTTATATGTATGGTAGTGGAGGTCATTCTTCAAAATCCTTCTCACGGTTCGATTAGAGAGACCAAGTTCTACGTTGTGTCGTCCATCCAATTTTTGCGGACTTCTTTCTAAGGTTACATGCACACAATAAATAATGCACACAATAAATATTCGTAGGGGTCTGGATGGTTTTTTCACTACCACCTCTTTTCTGTGTCGTGCTAGCAATGGCTTAAAAATTTCTCACCCACAGGCCAAAGCTTTTGTAGAAGGCACGGGAACGCGCGAGGGTGGACCAAACTATCGCCGGAAGGCACGTTGAGCGCCAACGAAACTATCCTTATTTTTGTAATATGCTTTTACGACAAATGCACGCTGCTCACTCGACCAACGCTCCATGACTACTAAATTACGGATGTCTAGACGCCCACGGTCGCGTCCCCTGCTCTCACAACCACCTACTACGCCCGCCAACCCTACCTGGAATCTTTCCGTTTGACTGCTCGACCCTTTACATACCAAACCACCTCAAATAACCCGATAGAGAGAAGCGAGGAAAGGGTATTTGGAGAAAAGCTGCTGGAAATAACAAGCTTCCACTTAAGTGGACCGACCTCTTACGAGACCCCACCAACAAATAGAGTATTTTTGCATTCCTATCTGAAAGGTTGGCAACTGTTTAATGCGCCAAAAACAAGGAAATTATCTTCACATGTGGAGTATCTGAAGAACTAATAGAGCCATACCACCATGTGATCACGAGGAATTGGACTGCTCGTCCACTTATAGGATGCACTTCGGGAGGCTGTACTAACTATATGGTGAGTACTGTTGACACGGATGTAGTGATGACCCTCCTTGGCAAATTCCATTACCTGATGATCTTGTGTTAGTATGTGAAGATTTTGGCTGCTTTTTGCCCAAGAAAAACATTCACTTATCATCACATCAATGTTACCTACGAGAAGCTGGGTAGAGAAAAATCCCTGGGCTCTCTTTTTCCACAGTTTCACTGGATGTGATACTACATATGCATTCTTCGGACGAAGTAATAAGTATGCTTGAGAGGCATGGAATTGCGGTCCTGATGTGACACATGCCGCCTTTAACTTTACATCGCACTCCACACTTACACAAAACTTGAGATTAATGATACAGTTTCAAACTGATAGAACGATTCACCATTATCATGTACGATAAAGCCAGTAGCGTAGAACATGTGAATTTAGCCAGGAAGGAGCTTTTTTGTCAGAAGAGTAAGACAATTCAGAAACTCCCACTAATTAGGGACGCACTACTGCAGCACTCAAAACGGGTTGCATATAAAGCAGGAATATGGTGCAGCAGTTAGAAAAGTGTACAGCACGCTCCTAGTCCAGAAGATTGGGGCTGGACGTTGAATAGAGACAGTGTATCCTGGGTTCTTGCGTAGAATAGGTTACCTGTTGCCTCAAAGGCTTGTGGGGAATGGGTGAAATGCAACTTTAAGAGCCATATTGGATCTGGCAGTAGGTGTGCAAGCAGAAAGGCAGGTTGGAATTGCACAGAAACCTGTGGATGTCAATGTTTGAATAAGGCATAAAAATGTATGTCATTTAGTATTCATTTAGTGTATGTATAGTTTCCAAAACAAGAAATTTTTGGTAAATAATTTCTAAATTATTAACAGTTACATTAGTAAAATATTATATTGTGAATCAAGAGATCATCCGACGCATTTAAAAATTGTCTATTTGAATTTCCTGACTCCTAAAATGTATATTTACACACCAAGTTTGTGATTATAAGTGCTTTAAAAGCAAAGATATTGGTAATATAAATACGTTTCAAAATGGCAACTATAAAACTCAAGATGGCCACTGGAGTAGGTGGTTCCTATCGAACATTGAAAGCTATGCCCCTAAGTAGCACGTAGGAAAAATCTGGTGCTTTTGTCCAGTGTGTATACACTCATCTAAAATTCATCGTTAAACTGCCGTACTAACATGTTAGTTTTGGTTTACTGATTGAAGCTTTTAGTCTTGTCCTGAAAATGGATGTTTTGTTTTAAATTGACTGTTCATTATTTTTTTTTATTTATCAATTTGTCACCATCCCCGGGCTATAATGTTCCCCTTTCACATTTTATAGATGACGCGGATTAATACATTCAAACAAAGCGGAAAAGAGAATAAATCGGAAAAGCACAGAATGGAAAAAATAGGGAAAATATAATTATTTAGCAAAAAACTAATAAAAAATACTAGAATTATTGAGAATTTAGGACCCTTTCGTGCACACCTAAAATACATATACATATAAAGAGACACATGTTTTACAGCAACCGCCCATCCCCTTCCTTCCACCAACCAATCTGAAATATTGGGTTGCACTGTTACTGCATAGATTTTACCATAATGTTCAAATAATTTGATTTTATAGTTTATACACCAACTATTAAATTACTTCACAGCTTGTCAACATTATGAAAAATTAAAACTAATTAGTTTAAACTTCAATAGATATTTTTTTGGGAAACTAGAAATTCCTTTGGATTACCTGAAAGCAAAGGGAATTTTGCAAAACAAAATAATGTCAGCCCTGTCCCTGTCAAAAAATCCGTGGTTTTAATAGTGAGTATTTTTTGTTTAATCCACGTCTTAATACCCATATGGGATATACGCATTTTAATAGACAAAGGAAAATAGATATATAGAATGAATGTTTCCACATTTGCAATGTGAGGTAAAGGTAAATAATATAGAATAACATATTCTCAGTACACCCAACTGAAATTCAATCCCCTAAATATTTTTTACCAGGAAACCAGACTAAATAAGCTTGACATTTATCCCACGTGCCCAGTGGTGTGAGTCTTAGCTACTGTATTCAGTCTTAGTGAGATTAACACAGCTCTTGAGATACCCAGTTATATCCCAGTCTATGGATTTTTTAACTAATATATTTATTTTCAGGAGCTCAAGATGGGAGGTATTATTGGTTTCTGGGAGCACATTTATAGTAAATTTAATATCTTCTTAGCTACAACTGGCCAATAATTTCTTTAAAACCCACCATAATTCAAACAAATTTGTTTAATAGGTAGCTCAGCATATAAAACAGTTTAGTATTGAATCCTATTTCATATAAAAGACTGGATGCTTAGAATCAAATTATATTGTCTTAGGTTAAACTAGTTTGTTGTAGTGGACTGGTATGTATTGTGCATGAGTTTAGTAATTGAACGTCAAATATTTTCCGCATCTACCCAAATAAAACTATCGCAGCAAGTTAAACACTTTATATTTTTTCCATGTGAAACAGGTCGTGAATAGAAGAGATGTAATGTGTTTCTAGTGAAAGAATCGAACTTGGTATCACGCAGGGAATACCAAAATGGACCATTCGTGCAATAAAACATTTTTTCATTTAACCAGCGTCATTTTGATATTGAACCACAAAAGTTTATTTAAACTTTTTTTTGAAGAAACTCTTATTACATTAAAAATTATATTGCTACTTTATTTCAAACGATATTTGTACCGATGAGCAAAGAGACCTACAATTCTTAAGTAATTTACTGTATAATACTATACTCCAAACAAGTCGCTAAATGGTCAAGAAGATCAACTACAGACATAGATAGCCCTGGCTGGACCCTCAAGACATTTCTAAAATAGTTCTGTACATTTAGGAGTTTATATAAATAACCGATTCTTAATTTCATAGCGTTAAATTCGGGCGTTTAGAATTAAGTGTAGCTGTTCTAGATTAAATAAGTTTACCATCCTATATATATCCATCCGGGATTCGCACCCCAACCTCCTAGTCACTGGCAAACCCAACTATACAATTTTGATGTATAGTCCTCTTGCCCACTGATGTGAACAAGAGAAAAGTGAAGTGAAATAAGACTCACAATAAAGCTAGGCATAGTAGGAAGCCAGAAGAAAAGAAATTGTACATCGCATGTCAACACATTATTATTAACTGGCGCGCTTGGAGAGGAAACGAAGGAACGACCGGATGTGAAATTCGCTACTGGCTCAATTCCAAGAGGAAAAAAAGGGGGGGGGCGGAGAAAGGGGGCTTGGGGTTGAAAGTTTGAGTTGAACAAAGTTAAAACTTACTTTTTGGAGATGCTCCAAGGTTTCTTCATCTCGGTCAACATTTACTTTTAGGAGTTGACACGGCGAACTAGATAGCGACACTAAACTCCGAGTCTCGAAGTTCAACAATCACTTCGCTTAGTCATTAATTATTTGATTTACCGCCTTCTTAGCTCACGTTATTTATACTACTGAAGAGAGAGTGGCGGTATCTTCGGTCAAACTACGAACATCTTAATGAATATCAACACACAGGTTTAAAATCATTGTAATTACGACATTGTCCACATTCCAATTAATTTGAATTAGTTGAAAAATGACACCTGGATATGAGATCGAGAACATTGGTGCGTTAAGATTGTAAGCTTAAGTTTCATTAATCATAATTGGAGCTCTACCTCAAATGTGATCATTAGGGAGAAATATATAACTGTACATTATTTGTTCGAAATAATTATTTAAGTCATGAAATATGTTTTACAATTTACTATTTAATGTTTTCTACATCACATCGTAATACCAGTAGGAGCTATTCACATTTTACTAGTAGCTCTCACTTCCTCCAAGTTTTTTATTTAATATTTTCCTAAATACAATTCCTTAATAATAATGTTGTTACTTTACTCTAAAATATATATTTATAATCCTTACACCTATAGTGTAATTAAAATTGCGATATTCTGGTTTCGTGGCCACATGGTCTAAGACGTCACTCTCGCAATAGATTAGATTACCGATGACGTGGAGATCGAGGTTCGAATTTCATTCGTGTGCACTCAGAGTGGTTTTTCCAAAATTGTGATTCAGTCTCCCCCCACTCAAAAATACGAGTACACTTACTATAAATATAGCCGTCCTAATCCTTAAAAAATTAGCGTAATTAGAACATAAGCGTTATAACCCGAACTGGTAGTAAGACCCAATGTTAAATAAAAGCTGCAAATATATGTGGAAGTGACAGATCCAGAAAATATAAATATATGAGGATCAGCATGATACAAATAATAATAATAATGATATCTTAAATCCTTCTAAAAATAAATGGTACGAAACTCTGTAAAAACTTTCTCGCTCTATTGTTTAAAAATGGAGATATTTACTCAAAACTCGTAATATATGTGAAACTAAATAATTTATACTAGCAAACTAAAGCATAAATTTCACTATACTTGTGTAAAACATTTTTTAAGTCCCAGTTTTGAATTTTATAATTTTATTTTTAAAGAAGTAATGTCCTCATTTGTATGTTTGAAGCGATAAAAAAGATTAATATTGGGTCCACAAGGGTCAGCACTTCGTATTAAAATTTCGATTTCCGGTTAAAATTTTTGATATTTTATTAGGTGTTGCACATCTTCATTTCATCGCATTGCTATTAAATTCCCTATTTATAAATTTTGACCAATAAAAAATGTAGATAATGATTTTTGACTCTCAAATGGAGATAGATAATTGTTGTACAAACATTTTTCCTAAGAGGTTTAAGGAAAAATAACATAAACTTTTTGAGAGACTTACTTATATCTATTTGTGGCATTGGAGAAATATTGCGTTAAAACTTAAGTAGTATCTCTTTACAACTAAAGCTCACAAAATTGTATTAATATATTTGCCAATATCTCAGAAACCGTTGGTTTTATAAAAATATATTTCATATAAAAGTTTTTATTTTTTAATAGTACTTCATTTTTGCAATGATAAGTTATTTATTATCTCAAATAGTTTCGGAGATATGGAAATTTTAGCTTCTGTAAAGTACCCCTAAAACTCATTTTCATGGGAAAATGAAAATATCCAGTTTATTTATAATCTTAGTCAACGCCTAGATACGAATTTTAATCAAAATCGTTAGAGCCGATTTCGAGAAAATAGATTTTTTCTCTTTTTTCCCTTCAGTAAACTACCCTTAATTTTAGGGATGGATATCCAATTCCAAAAAAACCTCGGGGCAGCCCTATGATACAGACAGACATTTAAAAATAACTTTTTCGGATTCAGAGGGGTCATGAAACGTCGAGATTCATCAAAATCTCAAGTTCAATTTTTTTGACGATCACAATACTTTCTCTACCTGTAAGATAGCGAGAAAGTAAAAAGACATATCTCTATATGATTTTTTTTAAAAGATGTTGTATAAACGAATTTGAGAGTAGGTTAATAAATAATTAATTATTTCAGTTAAAATGATAAGGAACATTTTCTTACATAAAATGCTATTACCAAACTTAATATCCATTTCTTTGAGATGAGAGAAGATACTAAGTTTGTATAAACTCTAAAGTTTTTGCAGATGTTTTCTGGCAAATATATTTAGAGCCTTTTCAGGGGTTATACCAATATTTTCATTTATATTGAGCATGGCCAAACCATTGAATCTTTCCTGGCAGATTGTTCATCTCAAGTAGATTTCAATTATATTCAACGAACAAAAAGTTCGCTCTGTTGTTGAAATAGTAACACAAATGCAAATCTGTAAACTTTCATTGGCGTATCGACTTTTCGGATCTATTTATCAAGAATTCCCTCATTAATTTTAATTCTCTCTAGTGGATGGAAAAAACAGTTTGATATGTTTTGGATGCATCCAGTATATCTTCATCTGTTAAACTTTTTTTTTTTTGTGACTAGAGGGAATCTAAATGATCTCTATGTATTTTCGAAAATCGAATCCACCACAGATGACTGTGTGGATAGCTCAAGCGGGATTTAAAACCCAGTGATTAAAAAAAAAAATGTAGTCAATGCATTTGTTACCAGTACTGGTGGTTTCATAGTCTAGGGTATGGGTTCTTAAACCGTAGACCATGACTCCTCTGGGGGTCGAGAAAACGATTTTTTGGGTCTCAGCAAAAATTGGCAAAGGTGAGTAAATAAATTATTATTATTATAGAAATGTTGAAAGTACAATACACCACAACCTTTTATTCTATATTATTCTTAGTTTATTGATAAAATAAACGTAGTCTGGTATAATTAAACAAACACAGTTTTAATAATCATGCGTATGGTTAACTAAGCTAAACTAATGATTCACATTGGCCATCTACATATATATATATATATATATAACGCCAATAAATTATAAAAGATTAGTAAATATTTTTGAATCTAGCTGCAAGTATGCATTTTTTTACAATATTAATTATGTATATATCTCATTTAATCCATAATAGTTCAAAAACCAATAACCCTTACCGTGTAAGGTCGTTAGTAATTTTGTATCATGAAAAGGGGTCTCGCATAAAAAAGTTTAAGAACCTGTGGTCTAGGGAATTACCCTCGCATTGCACGCTGTTGATCGGGAAGTCAGAATTCAATATCAGGCCTAGGGTGCTGTTAGAAGTTTACATCATCATATTTTTACCATCTCTTTTCACATTGATGTAAGTGCCTTTATTAAAAACTAACTTACTCAGACATACCTAGTAGATTATGTTGTTAATAGCCCTTATTTAAAACGTACTAATCAATTAAGTAAAAATTAAACCAGGTATAGTGATACCATTTGACCACTAAGCTTGTATGTTTTAATATAATGGTTCAGTTAAACATATTCTAAATTTATCCCCAAGAAATCCACCAGAGGACGAAAATACATGAGTGTATTACTATAGTAATAGCATATAAAATATTAATACTGCCTTTACCTCGAGAGATAGCAGGCTTGCCTTGCTTTAAGGTACTTGATGTAGCGTGTAAGATAGTGTCATAGTATAATAAATCATTGAAGACATGCTAACTTACCAGGTACGTACAGTGCACATTAAAAAGAGCAATAAAATCACTCAACGAAAACATTCAGTCAAATTTTGAAGCTAATGAAACAAAATGGGGTCAGAGATATTTACGAACGTAAAAGTATTTTTGACTATTAATTTATAGCACTTTTATTTTGTATGTCTCAACTAATTATATTGATCCACACGTCTAAAAGGCTAAATGCGACAAATAAAGCAATCTGGTTTCTCTTCACTACCCTTTAATTTAATTATGTATTAAAAAATGTGTAAATAATTTAGTCCAGTGCAAAACAGTAATATTAATATTGTAGTAACCCTCTTTGGTGGCCGCGTGGTCTAAAGTGCTACTCTTGTAGTAGACTAGACTGCCGATGACGGTGAGGTCAAGTTTCGAATCTCGGTCAGGAGTACTGAGGGATGTTTTTCCAAACGGGTCTTCCACTTTCTATCCACACAAATGCGGGTGCACTTTCTTAAATAAATCCTTACCATTCCCAAAAATCATTAGTTTAATTAGTACATAAGCGAATAGCCCGAACGGGTAGTAAGATACAGTGCTAAAAAAATATGAGTTCTTTGGAAGAACTATGCCATCTTTGATAAACGTAACCTAATATTTTATGCTATTTTTTTGACGGTCCATATTGGCAGGTACATATAAATTTTATTCTTAAACACCTTTTAACCCATCATATTAGCTCAAAGCAGGTTTAAGAATAAGCTAAAAGTCTAATGGAATGAGTCAAATATATAGGACAGAAATATTTACACAATTATACACATGGACAGGTGCACAAAGGGCTCGAGTAAACAAGAAAGAAAGCGCATAACCCAAACGATTAATAAAAATACGCGGTGCTAAATAAAATAGTATAAAAGACTATCAGTATCGGCGGTCACATGGACTAAACTTCAAGCTAATCTTATTCTTGTGTGACCGGAAATCTAGGGTTCTAATTCCAAGACAAGTGTTCTGTGAATGAGTATAACTATAAGCACAGAATAACTATTCAAATATTCAAGACAATCCCAAAAATGTAAATTATTAACACAGTTCACCATAATAATCAATATCTAAGTCACCCATGTAGTTCACTTAAGTAGCCCCTTGTTAAGAGTCTCGAATCCTCCATTTCTAGACTACTCTACTAGATTCGAAGAAAACTAGTCTAGACTCGTCTGAACGTGTACCTTTTCTTTAAATTACGCTCCCCCCGTCTCTCATAATATCCCTTGCAGTGAGACTGGCTGCATACCTGCTAAACAAAGATGGAGAAAGAAAAACCAAGAGGGCCAGCAAATTTAAAGCACGCAGGCCCATCACTCGGACACTTATCTTGTTACAATATATTTTGCAGTCAACATTGACAACATTTTGCTACATTATTAGTATGACTTAATCGGTATTATATTCGTAAATTTGTAGAAATCACACCTGAACAGGGTAATATAGCTCAGGACCCTTGGCCTGCCAATGTTCTACCACTGAGCTATCCTGGAAACGGCAGCATAAAAACCCCGAGTCACCGGTGGCTGTGGCATCAATTATTAGCAGCTGATTTACACACGTCCATCACAGACTCTGCCTTTAGTTATGAATTAAGAATTACCCTGACCACGAGATTATTACTGGCTAGCTCGGTGGTAGAGCATTGGGGCTCTAAGTCAAGGGTCATAGGTTCAGTTCCCTAGCTATAGGTATAAAGTCTACAATAATTTTGATACTTGGTAAACATCATCTGTAGCTAAAAAATCATTTCCATCTTATAAGCTTCGCTAGTCATGTAGGTGTACGATTAATTGTACGAGCGCTTACTTAACTCCATGATAATTGGTACTGATAAAATAAATTAAAATTACCAACTGCAGATCACATAATTTAAAGTGTAAAATTATTTGTTTTAGTAAATAACATTCCGTAGACCTGGTAGTCTATGGGTAAGGTGTCAGACTTCTGTGCCGAGGGTCCGAGGTTCAATCTTCGGTCCCGGCACAGATTTATCTGAATGCCAAACCCTTCCTTCATCTATGACAAGACATGTATTAATCACAACTTGTGAATGTGTGGAATGCCAGGCCTCCACCGTGGTTCGGATTCCACGTTAAACTGTAGGTCATACATTTCATCTCACAATCACCCTACCATTACACATTAGCGTAAATGCGTACCTGAACGAGTAGTAAAACGCGATGCTAATAATAATAATAACAATAATAACTGTCATACCCACCTCGAGTTCCTATTAGAAGAGAAAATTAACTAGTACTTAAAATAATATTTGGAACGGTAGGGTAGAAATACCAATATTATGCCTGGGTGTAGTTATTATATTTCACATTAGTTAAAACTTAAATACCCAATAATTTAATATATATATATTTAAATAATCTCGTATATATGATTAGTTTTGGATTTTGTTATTCTTCCTATGTGTTGACAGTATTTTAGTATCGAATGAGAGGACTGTTTTTTTTGGATTGACACAATGGTTACATTTTGAAAACATCAAGATTAATCATTTTCGTTAGCCACGAACTCAGGTCAAGAATCAGGTGTATAGAAAATTATGGTCAAGCCATTATAAAAGTATTGTTCTAATAGGAAGTGAAACTATTAACGTTAAAATTGTTTCATAGTATAGTTTTAAAGAAAAGTTGATTAATACACTTTAATTTAATGTTTCTAAAACCTATTTAAACCCACGTCGATTGTACTATTTTAATAAATGTAATAACAAACTCACTTTCTATTCACTTAATGTTTTTCTCAAAAGTTATAATAAATATTACAACAGTGGATATCCAAGTAGCTAGAAATACTCTTTAGCACACTTTGGAGGCCACATGGTCTAAGGCGCTACTCTCGGAGTAGATTAGAAAGCCGATGAGGGGGAGATAGAGTTTCACATCTCGGTCGGTTGTACTAAGGGTGGTTTAAAATATATATATTGTTTTTCACTCTGCCTCCACGCTAATGCGCGTGGACTTCCTTTAAGTATAACTTTCTTAGTCCCTTAAACCATCAACGTTATTAGTACATAAGCGTATAACTCGAACGGGTAGTAAGACGCAGTGCTAAAAAATAATCCCAATTTATATGATTACAGTGCAGTCAGTATGTAAAAAGTCTCTGAACTAGTCAGAAATGATAAGAGTACAACCAAACTTGCTTCAAGCACTGTTTAGTGCACGTTGCTGTGGTAGAATACTCTTAACTCCTGGATTAGTTTCAGGGACATTAACCATGGGATTAAACAGGTTGGCAGCAGTCAGAGCATGTGGGTGGAACGCTTTGTGTGTGTGGCTCTTGACCGGGATGCTGGGGCTTGGCTCTGGTCGTATTAATCAGAGCTTGCTTGCTACCGGTACAGCCAAAAAAAGTTATTTTAATTATGTCTCAATTTAAATTACCACGAAGTTTCCCTTCTTTATTATTTAGTCTGTTTTATTCATATTCTCAAAGGCATAGGCGTACATACGGGCTGTGCTGGGTGTGCTCTGACACACCATAATTTCTAAAAATGTGTCTTTGCGTTATAGCTATTCTCATGGTATGCTCTTCGAGTTTCAAAATACAAATTGCACATTGTATACAGTAAACAATGAATGCTATAAAAATTAGTATACACAAAACCAGCGTTATTCCACTGCACGTAAAAAAACTAAGAATTATATTTTGTACATTGAACAATATTTTGCCTCATCAGTTCATTAAAATGATGTGATTGAGTTATTTAAGTCAAAATAATGCCTGCTGATTGCAGTAACATTCCCTATAATAGTAGGATGAAGAAATATTAAGGTCGGGAATGCATGGAACGCGAAAAAAGGTAAATGTTTTTATAGTTTTTATACCAAAACTTTTTTCTGTTCAAAATGTATCAAATATTGCTTACATAAAAACATAGAGTTTAATTTTGTTTAGATGTTTATATTAACAATTGTTGAATATCTTTTATCAACATACCGGCATTATCTAAATACTTTTTAAATTAAGAGAAACAGTTGTTAATAAATTCCAGGACACCGTTGAGAGATATTCAACAACTGTTGAGGTCACCATATAAAGAAAATAAAACTCTATGTTTGTACAGGAACAATATTTCATTTATTTTGACCAACACATTTTTTGCTATAAAAACTGAAAAAAATAACCGCTGTTCTTTTCTCGCGTTCCTTACATCACCACTTGAAGAGGATGAATTGCCCTAAAGAAAATGCAGGATAATTTTAGAAGCAAGATATTTAACTATCCTTAAGTCCAAGGACTTGAACTTTTTCCGTTTTCTTCAGATGTTTTTTGAAATTATCAAAATAAATAAAATAATTTAACAATATACTGTTAGTCGTCAATAGAATTTAAATATAAAATTTTACACTCTATTTTTAATTAAGAAAAAATAGCACAAACAAATTATTAGTCAGATTTCTTAGTTAAAATAAAACATACTGTGCACCTTTTAAAATAATATAGTTTTACAATATTTTTTTTGTGCAAATTGTAGTTTAAAGCTATAATATTAGTTTTAATTAATAAATGGGATTAGTTGGGCTCACCTAGTTCAGCGGTATTAAACCAGATGGTAAGACTATCGCATGGTGTCGTTTACAGTTTACACAACGCCTATTCATCCTAAAACTCCGCAACTATGGTATAAGTTACAAAATGCTTATATGTACCAAAGCTAAAATTGAAGTTATTGGTATCGTTTATTTTAAGTTTATCAGCTTGATACCTAGTACTTAATCAAATGAGTCCTTGCTATAATTTTGAGAGTTACTTTAGGTTCTTAGTAGGGAAAAAGTACGAGTAAGTTCAAGCATTTAGCCAAATATTATTATATTATAAAAAGGTAAATTAAAAGTAAACGGGTTTACACTTTCCATTAACGCAAATGCGGGTGCATTTCCTCTAAATTAAACCTTCAGAATACTTAAATAATATTTAGCACCACGTCTTACTATCCGCTCGGGTTATATGCTTTAAGTACTAATTACTCTAATGGATTAAGACTTGGGAAGGTTAAATTAGAGGAATTGAACCTGCATTTGCGTGGAGGGAGAGTGGAAAACCACTCAGGAAAAACCACACCCAGTTCACCTGACCGAGATTCGAACCTCAATCTCCCCGTCCTCAGCAGTCAAACTTCAACACGACAAGCGCGTTAGCCAACTACGCCACAGAGGTGGGTAGAATACTTAAAACATTAGTGTAATTATTGCATATGCGTACTATAAACCAAACGGGTAGTAAGACGTGGTGCTAAAAAACCAATAACTGGTAAAAATAGCGACACCTGTTGGTAACTACTACAAGATACCTCACAACTCTCACTTTCCAACCCATTTGTGTCGAAAAAGAGTTCTACTATAACGCACACTTAATCTGTCTCGTCATTTTCTGTTAGTTTATTATGTATCTCATTTTTAAAATTGTGTATTTCTTAAGTATTATTTAGCTGTTGAAAAAATTAATGGGTTTAGTTAAATTTAACACAGGGAATTTATACTTCCCTTCCCCTCCCCCCTCTTTCTCACTAATCCATATCTACGGCCCTACGGCCATGAACTTCCAACATACGAGAGGCGTTCCCGTATTATTATGCACAGCCTAGTGTACTATGCTGCTCACATGCTCACGGAGAACACATCACATAACAAAGTAGTGTAACCAGATCGATGGTTGGGTCCCCCCCCCCCTCTCTCCTCTAATCCAGCCTTGTATTGACAAGTTTATTAAGTTTCTCTCCTCTTTTCTTCTTCCCGAGTCAATACAGTGAGCGAACCAGCCTTATCTTACGCGGTCCCGTCGTTTTGAAAGACAGTTACTGGAGAGGGAACTACCGATAAAATAAAAAATCTAGAAGATACGTTAAGTTAAGTTTAGTTTGACTAAAGAGTTTGGCTCACAATCAGTCGGCTTGTCCGAATGACTTTTCTATCCGAGGCAGGTACAGGGGTGTTGTATGCTATCAGAAACATATATAGGATCTTATGACGTAGTGCAGCGTCTGGCTGGCGTTGTCTCTTCCAATGGAAAATCATCATGTTATCGGCAGTGGCTTTCTTCGTCGTCACTCAGTGGGAGGGAGGTCTACCGTCAGGATTGAACAGAAATCCCCAGTTGTGATTGTGAAACTGAGGGGAGGTATGAATATAGTGACATATCTTATTGACAAGAAAGGATCGGAGAATGAAAACGGATTGAGAAGACGGGATGGATTGCGGGTCCTGGTAAAGTTCGGTGACAGAGTAGGACTTGGGAAGCACAGAAGGTATACTTTAATTTCCCTACGAAAATGTTTAACTGACAGCCAGGAAGATTTACCAGATACACTTTCTACATGTTTATACGTGGTACCATTAAACCTGAAAGCCCTTGTATTGATTGAGCATATGTCATTTTAGCCAGTCAAAATTTTCACAACAAACAGATTTTTTTTCCCCGCGTTTTATACACTATTATAATACGAACTTAAGAAAATAAACGTTTGGATGTTTATTTTATAATGTTAAAAGAGTTTATAGTCTACTTAATAAGACTTTCAAGCGAGAGCTTCTAAAAGGTTGCCTACACTTCATAAACAAAGACGCAGAACAGGACGAAATGAAAGTGGTTGATGACGTCATAAAACCCGTCCGTATTTCTGTGCACGTGAAAAACTTTTTTTATTTTGAAACTATGGATTTTTCCCAAAACCATAAAAATATTTATTTATGTTATAATTTAGGTCGAGAGTGTATACCACTTCTTCGTACTTTACTTTCTTTGAAGGACAATCTGTTCGTATCTTGGTGATATCGTTTTGACAGTTCAAGTTTTTGTCTATTATACTACCCTCCCACCATTCTTCTGAATGGGCGTTCTTAGTAAAGGTCCCCCCTCTCCACTTTGAATACATATCCATTCAACTGGAACAAAGGAGTGTAAAAATGAAATTTGTTGTTGTATCTCTCACCCTTTCACTAAACCTCCCTTAGGGCTGGTCTTATGAATCCTGTATAGATATTAATCAGACCAATACATATTTATATCAGGTTGATAAGTTAAAAGTGCGTCTTATGACTGCCAGATAGATTTTATCTGATAGATACAATTTATTTGTCCATCATATTTTTATCGGGAGGTTTAAGTACCTGATAACTTTGATCTGAAAGCTATAACTGGCGTTGCCATAGGGATGCGTTGTTTTTCACGAGGTTTCGCCTACAGAATCTGTTTTTAGGATAAAATCTTGGTTCACGTGTTTAGTAGGCACATTCCCAGGCTCTATGTATAAAGTTAAAATACTTAATTCACACTTCTATAAAAACTAACAAGCAATTTGTAGAGTTATAGTTATATAAGAACAAATTATTTAAACGTGAGTAAAATAAATGCAATTTTGTAAACGTTGTACCAAACTATTGATGTCATTTTGGCAAAGACCAAAATTAGAACTTGTAAGACAACCTAGCTTCTGCACCCACATGATGCCATTTGTTTCCTCGAATTCGTTTGGCCGCCATTATTTGAAGGAGTCCCTCTATAAACGTTTCAACTGACAAAATTTGAGAAAGTGATGTTTCAGTGTAAAAATGTTCCTTATTACCTGGTCTGTAAAGTGGTATCATCTGTCGTCTGATTTTCTAACTATTTCTATTTATTTCTAATGTTCAAAATTGTCATTTAGTGTAACAACGTTTCAAATTCAAGGAAGATGGTGGACGTTCCTTCAAAATCACCAGAATATCTTCTTGTGAATAAGCTAAATCATGGTAAAAAAACGTTAAATAAACTATAATGAGTGGAAACAGTTTAAAAATACACATCTCAAGGATAGTGGAATGGCTTATTTGGGCTCGAAAGGAATTGCTAAACCTGCTAAAAAGCCTCCTGATGTGCTGAGTGTAAAAACGTTACTTCTATTTAGATTAGGCTATGATAGTTTTGATTGGATTTACTTATTTATGAGAGTCTCAAGTCTCATTGTAAATACAACAATGTGTATTATACTATAAACATTAAAACAAAAAAATAGTATAAAATAATTATTCAAAATATGTAAATATATATATAAAAAACCAGGGAAATAATATAATATTATAAAAAGAAAATAATACAGACATCATCAACAAAATCAAGCTTTATCTGAGCTATCTTTTGTTTATCATTGTGTTAGGCCTAGCTCTTTGTAATTTTCTTTTAAAGCCTGTTTAATTTCAATCATATTTTCCCCCAAGGATGACCTATGTTCGGGGAACTGCACATACAACGGCTGTTTATGGCTTAACGGAAACCTCACACAGAAGCTGATGCTGTATAATATGTTTTATGGAGTTCCTTACAACCAGCAGCAGCAGTTTCTGGCTGAATGTATCAACCTCCGAGAGACTCAAAGGAGAACTGTTTCAGAAACTATATCTAAGCGCCACTGCGCAGTTAAGTACACCTTATCCACTTCGGGTAAAACTTCAAAACTACAGGTATGTCAAAAGCAAATTATTAATACTTTTGAATGTAACAAAAAAAAGACTACAACTTCTTGTAGAAAAAGTAAAATCTGGAAAAAGTGTTAATGATGACAGAGGCAAACACAAAAGCAGACCACGTAACCTCCTTGATGCTGACAAAGCGTTGGTGGAGGAACACATTCGTTCTTTTCCGAGTCAAGAAAGCCACTATCCCCGTCATTCCAACAAAGCCAAGTATCTGAGTCCTGATCTGAGCATCAGTAAAATGTTCAATCTCTTTAAGAGCAAATACCCAGAATCAAAAGTTTTGTTGCATACGTATAGGTTAATCTTCCGAGAAAGGTTTGATCTCAAATTTGGGTTGCCGAGATCTTATACATGTAAGACTTGTGATAAGTACTTCAATCAGATGGCTGCAGCACATTCGGAGGAGGAACAGAAGAAACTGCAGGTGGAATCATAACTCCATCACCAGAAAGCTGAGAAAGCTTACAATACGCTCGCTAACGACAGCAAGGATGCTCAAGAAAATCCTGTACTATGTGTAGACCTTCAGCAGGTGATTTTCACACCAAACCTAGCACATTCCGATGTTTATTATCAGAGGCAGTTTTCTAATTACAATTTTTGTATTCACAATATGGGGACAAATGAAGCAACCATGTGTGTTTGGAATGAAATTGTAGGGAAAATAGGTGCATCAGAAATAGTATCGTGCAATATTCGTTATGTTAAAAACAACTTTGAGAAACTCCTTCCGTATGAATTACATAAACTTATTATCTGGTCTGATCGAATAACAACCGGAAGATGGTTGCATTCTGTAATTACCTGGTTTCATTGGGTTTCTTCACAGAAGTCAACAAAAAAATTTTGGTAACTGGACATAGCTTTCTCCCATGCGACCGGGATTTTGCCCTCATTGAGAAGCACAAAAAGATATCAACACTATACATTCCAGATGACGTAGTCAACATGAAACGCTCTGCAAAAGACATAAACCCCTTCATATTTGAGGAGATGGAAGGACACTTTATCGATTTTGCCACTGTCGACAATCAAATATACAAGCATCCCAACTTGAAAATCAGAGAGTGTAGATGGATACAGTTTTCAAAGGACAGTCCAACTGAAATTCGTACCCGAAAATGCCATAGCATACTTGATGCCTGGAGGGTTTTCAATGTCCTCAAGAAGAAAAAAGGGAAAACAACGAATGTCGACAACTTCTACTGTAAAGTTCAACTATCAGAATTTAATAACCTCTACACTGGACCAAAACTGCCAATCAATTCTGTCAAGATATCTGAGTATCTACCACCAGAAAATAGATCATTCTACCTTTCGTTGACATGTGCTGTCTGAAAATAATATTGCAAAAAGACTTTTAGTTGAAAAGAAAGATTAATTTTTGTATTTTCTAATTAACATGATATTAAAGTTTTTAGAGTTCTGTTTACATATATTTAGGCATTTTTTGTTTTAGTTTTCTTGAGGGCTTCTTTAATTTCTATCAAGAAAGACATTCTTTAGCGTTCATTTTTATAATAGAGGCCTACGGCTTCTAGTTTTTTTTATTAAAACTTATGTTAAATTTAAAATATATTAAAAAATACTGTTTTTATTTAAAAAATTACCTAGGCCTACTTTGTTATTCTCGAGGCCTCTTTATTATTTTTTCAAGTGTAACGATGTTCCAAAACAACGAATATGCAAAACACTGCAACCTAGAAATATGGAGGTTTCTCACTCACCAACTCTCACCAATCCTCACCAAGTTTCGCCAAGTCCGACCGAGACCTCTCCCCGTCAAATAGGACGCACGGGCTCGCGGCGACGCATCCACTCTCGTGGCTTGGGCAACGATGACTGTCTGGGACGTGAGCCAAATCAGCGCCTCGCTCAAGCTCTAAGAAATACTGTTGCCAACTTGACTTCGCAAACATCCGCCCCTGGAATGTTCCAGGTTAGCCTGGCAATTACTGGGACGTCCGCGCATGGACAAGAGCGCTGTTCTCCACCCTTCCTTTGTTCCATGTGCCTCCCCTTCTTCCCCCCTTTACTGAGAACTTGTTTGTGGTATATAACAACGGTTGTAATTTCATAGGTCACTCATTGTATCACTGGCTTTTACCAGGTGAGGGCGCTTGATTGAAATTAATATTAGAGTAAAATCTATCAAAATTCACTTTGGTTCTAAATATGGGGGGGATACTTTTCCAAATTACTGTTTGGCGATTTTTTTAATACTTATAAATTTATAAATGGGTCCTTTTTATTTGATTTGGCGTGGTGTTCCACGATTCAAGTTTAGTAACTTTCTGGGGATATTCATATTTGGCTTAGTACAATTTATTTACTGTAGGCGCGCCCGAACCTATATCTTGGTTCATCTATGTAATATTTAATATTGTCTAGGGTAATTTTTTGGGATATTAGTTTGTTTAGTATTAGATGCATTTTGTATGGGATAGTTAATTTATGTTATAGACGCTACGGGAATTTGGGCAACGTATTGTACTTTTACAAGCATTGTTATTGGATTAGGCTGCTTGGTAATTTAGGATAGGTCCCCAACGGTCATTGCTGGGACCTATACTTATAATATTTAGGCTAACTAATCATGTATATTTTTATAGTTATGCGAGGCTATGTTTTATGAGAATTTTTCTTGTTTATCTATACTCCTGTTAAAGCTTATAATGTATGCGCGCGCTTGGGTGCTAAATTAAAAATATTCACTTCTAACTTTCACTCTACGTTCCTTCTGTGGGACAAGTAAAATATTGTAAGTTATGGCGGCTTAGTCTGTACTTTGGCAGGCTAAGCGTAGGCTGATTAAGCCATTAATGTACTCATCATTTATCTTACCATTGTAATTTATCTGAAATAAAAAAAGTTTCTCTTGTGACCTCATGGTTATTTTTTGGGGCACGCCTCCCGGGATCTATGTGGGCGTCACACAAGGAAGACATTTTTACTACTTTTGATATTTATAACATAGAATTACTTGTTAGTAGCAACTTAGTAACAAGAAACTGCCATTAAAAATATGCATTTTATTTATTTTTAAAAGAATATTGCAGTTTGTATTCATTGCGTGTTTGTTATTTTTACACACTTTGTCTTATCATTAGAAGTTTGATTTGGAGGCTATTTTAAAATGGAGAGGGTGGGGTTGCCTTCACTAAAAGGTTAAAGGACCCACCCCCCTTGTTTTTTAAAAGCCTCAAATATTCTTTAAAATGGGGTCTACATTACTGAAACGAAAATGTAAACAAAATAAAAGCGTTACAAATGCACATTTTGGTTAAAGCCTTTATAATGTAAATAGGTTACAGCTGTGCACATGAAACGTTTTTTCACTACAACAAAGCAAAAATTACTCTTATTAAGGTAACTATACTAATTTTAAAGAAGAAATAACCATAAACCTTTTAAGGTGGAACGTATTAATGAGTCTGAGCAAAAATGGTAGGAATATTTTGTTAAAATTATGAGTATATTGTTTTTATACTTTCTTGAAAAATTTGTCAAATGTCAGTTGAAACGTTTTTAGAGGGACCCCTTCATTTAACAAATGTTGAGCGTTGTAGCTACTAGCCAGGTCATACGCATACACGCACCAGTAAAAATAGTACCAACCTTGCGTGTTCAGCATAGAGATATATTTATCCTACAGATTGGTATTTGGTAGATAGATTCAGTTCATATGATGCGTAAAATATTAAAGTGGTTGATAACCTTTATCTGGTCGCTAACTTTAACCTCCCGATAGAAATATTTATCCGATGGTCATAAGACCGTGTAATAAACCTATCCATTAGCAAAAACTGACAGTTTTCTTCTGTTAATCGATAGAAGTATAGATGTGGCTAATTTATTTCTATCTTTCTATGTAGCTTCTTACTGTATAGAAATAGCGTCCAGTTAACAGATATAAAACTGGGGTGGCAGAGTGGTGGTGTAGAGCTATATTATAAACCAAATATGCGAAACGCCTTAAAAAAATAAAATATTCAAAATTTAGTGATATTTTAAATTATAAATGCCACTTGACTCCATTATATCTGACACCTGTTTTAAAAAATATATTACAAATTTTATTTAAGCTAGCATTCATACTTAAAATTATTTAAAAATTAATCTACATAAATTTTATAAAAGCTACCAATAGCGCCAACATGTTTAAACTATTTAATCTTTCTTTGAAGGTATGCTTATCGCCATTAATTATATGACGGTATTGCACACCCCTAACAATCCACCCCAGAGTAGTTGCCCTAGGTGTGTGAGACTACTCTTACTGATATACTTCAATAAAATGGGATTAACAGCTCAAATTTCACTTGAAGCACATTCAAATATTAGAATATTGGGCTGGGATCTATAAAATGTGTCTATTGAACGTCATCTAAATGTCAAAAAAACGTTAACGATGTTTTCCTTGAGAAGTTATCTATTGGTTTAAATGCATGTATTACTTAAACACAATATATCTCAAAAATGAAATTAATTGCCCCAATATTGTTGTATTCACTTAATATAATATCAGAATACAACTATATGGAAATTTATAATTGGCTTACCGGTAATTTTATTTTTATAAAAAATATAATAAAATATGTTCTTAACATTTTATATCATAGTCTTTAGGGGATTTTACGTCAAGAAGATTACATAAGCATTCTATTTACGACCAATGATTTAAAGAATACATTTATTTATTTACTTTATTTTGTTTTATATCTTAGTTTCCAGGAACTTTGTCAAGCATTAAATTATTTTCATAAAATGTTGAGTTGATTGAGCTATAATTTTTGAGTAAAAAATTTATTATCATCAAAATTAATTTTCAATTTAATGACAGTCAGATCTTAAAATATTTATTTTCTCGTCAAGTTAGAATTTACCTATAAAAATTGTTTGTTAACAGAATTGTAAACGTATTACATTTATATATTAAAGATTTTTTCTATACACAAATCGTAGTTTAAAAAAAAAGAGTACCAACTGATGTGTAAACTTTTAGGTTTCCAAATATTTGTCTTTAATACGGCTGAAAAATTAAAATAGCGTTTTCTAAAAAATTAATTTTTGGTCTTTATTTTCAACAACATTAATTAAAATTCGGTATTTTGATATTTGATTTGATGCTAATCTACTAGTATTATTTTTATGCACGATTTATTTGAATAAGTTAATCTTTTTGTCTTAAATAATATGAATGTACGTTTAGTATTAACAGTGGGGGATACAAGGTGGGGTGATTGCCAGCCCTCTCAAACGAGTAAGAATATTGAAAACCATGCTAATATCTACCTTATTAATTCAAATATCAACTGTCAGTGTCTAGCGTTGCCCGGGTAAAATTAGGTGGTCTAATAAAGTTTCACTTTTTATTTGAGGTCGAAATTTATCTTTGGTGATATTTTGATAGAAAACAAATCACTATTATAGTCTCCAGAATATAGACTACTTGAGAAAAAACCTGACCGGTATTAAGACATGACGCACAAAAAATAACTTAAAAAAATCATAATTATAATGTTGGTAACCAATAATTAAATACATTCTTAACAGCACCAACAGGTTTTCAGTTGTCAGTCTCGCAGTAGATGTAAAGTAAACAGAATACCCCAAGAGGCACACCCTTAATTTTATTTTGTACAGTACATATGCCAAACTCATCTTTCTAGGTCTATCGATTTTTTTTACCACTCACACCAGTGTTCATCTGGTCAGAAATCTCGCAAAATATATTAAAGTAGAATAAACTACCTATGTGAACATCCTAAGTTTATCAAATTCCAAGTTTCAACCTCCTATGTTGCTTGGTTTTAGAATTACCCAAACCGTAATCAAGTGGTTTAAGGCGTAAAACTGCCAAAATATATGTAAAAAAACAACCCTTGACGTTTTCAGCTTATCTTAAATAAGTACCCATGCAAAGTTACAAATATCTTGGGTTTCTTTGTTTTTGATTTAATGATCAAGCATTCGAAGGTGTCAGACTCTTAATCTGTGGCAGAGCCTGTCTAAACGGAACCTATGAATTGTTCTCATATTTCAGTAGTTTATTCATTTGTCGGATATCGATTATAATCCCAATTAAATTAGAGTCCAATTGACATTTAAAAAAAAGAGCATTTTAGAATGTATATTTTTTTTGCCATTAACATGGACAGTACTTTAATAGATTATTAGTTTTATTTCATAGATAATGATAATATATACCAACAAATGAGAGCACTGATAAAATGGGAAACGGGTGGGTTGGAAAACATCGCAATTTCTGCTTCAACAATCTCTGCTTACTTTGTAAACCCTTCCCGACACGCTAACTTTCTAAATACATGTAAAGGGAAGGGGGGGGGGGGNTCACTTCAAACATATTGGCTTACTTTGTAAACCCTGCCCGACTCAGAAACTTTAAAAAAAAATGAAAAGGGAAGGGGGGGGGGGGGAATACTAAGAACCAAAACCCCGAAGAACTGTCAGAATGATATTTCCAAATTACGAACAGATTACCCTTTTATGATTAAAACGTTCGAAGAAGTTTTGGTCCCATCCATTCATTCCTACTGGCTGAAGGCATTGTCTGAGAAGTTGATGATAGAAGGTGACCTGGCGGTCTAAGGTAAGGTGTTGGACTTCTATGCTGGGGGTACGAGGTTCAATCCTCGGTCTCGGCCCCCTTCTTTCACCTTTGACAAGACGTATATTAGTAAAAAATTGTGAATGTGTGGACTACCAGGCCTCCACCGCAGATTAGATCCCACGTTAAGCTGTAGGCCCTCCATTTGATTTCACAATCACCCTACCATTACACATTAGCGTTAGTGTGTATATCCCGAACGGGTAGTATGAGGTGGTTCTAATAGTAATAATTGATGATAGAAAGGTGATAGTAAATATATAGTTTCAAAAGCTCGAAGAAAATTCAAAACTATATACTTTAGTTACGAAAAGATGGTGCTTTGAAGAAATAAAAGTACGAATAAGTTGCGGTCCCTCTTATGGGGCCAGCTAAAAGAATGTAAAATAGTGAATATACTACTTTTTAATTTAGTTATTTCATACACTAATATCTTTTTGTGCCACAAACACAAATTAAAAAACATGAAAGTTTAAAAAAATATTTTTTTGCTCTTTCGGTTAGTCATTAAAAATCCAACTATACAGTAATCCCAAAGAAAGTATTATTATATTGGCTTTTATTAAATATTTTTACTAACTATAATTTTACGAAGCAAATGCACATTATTTCTACACGGGCTGACATTAGTGATTCTTCATCAATGTTTGCCCTGAAATATATTTTTTAAGTGCTCCAAAAGGATATTATTAAATAAATTGAAATATAGTTGGGTATAACTGATCACATATGAAAACGGACGAGACGTAGTGAATTCAGGAAGACATAAAAGGGAGGGGGAGAAGTGGGTAAAAGGCAAGTACTAATGAAAGGCGGAAGGAATTGGGAGTTCGAGGGGGACGAGTACCCTGGGTGCTTTGTTATTTTTGCAAGCTGTTTCTACTTCTTTATTCCATATCAACCCCGTCTATAAAACAGGGATATATCTTGAATCAGTCTCAGTGGAAAAAGGGTCTATGATAGAAGTGAGCCTATTGGTAAGAGAGAGAGAGAGCGAGAGAGAGAAGGAGTTGGGGTGAGTGACCAAAAGGGTGCCACGCGAGATGAATCGGTGTCATAAGAGAAGTAGCAATTGGTAATCGATAATAACATTACAGTCTTTGACAGGAAATATTTTTCCTGTAGGACCTTTGCTATACTTATAATAACATTTATTTGAGTAAATAAAAGGCGTCTTATAGCACGCACATTAATATTTCAGCAATTGGCAAATATGGGAAATAATATGGTTAACACACATTGGTTGTGACTATAGACATGTTTGTGGGAGCTTCATAACTAAATTCCGTACGGTAGTAGGAGGTGAGGATCAATTTTCAGTCATTAAACTTTAATTTTTACACAGTAACAATAAGCTCTCCTAAATAAATAAAAATAGTAGAGCCTAATGATTTTGTATTTTATAATAGTGTGATTTGTGTGGAACAGAATGATGTGAGGCGTAATATTTTTTGTCATATAATAGTTGCTGCTATTTAGTGGTTGTAATCCAACTTTTGCAGAAGAATGCAAAAGTACGTAGCTAGATGACTGTCGAAGGTCTGTGCGTACTATTGCCCTCCGCGGTAAAATGAAAAACCGTACATGATAATTTACATGCTCTGTGCTTAAATTTAATCAAATTACCAGGCAGAATAAAATTATGTTGCTTTCACTACCAACACACTCAAGTCACAAGATTCAACCTCTTTACAAATGTTTCTTTGGGCCTTTCAAAGTATCCTACGCACAAGAAGTTGACAAATGTTTGGTTACACAACCAGGTCAAGCAGCAGCAGTAGAAATGCAAGTTAGAGCTTTATTTCGTGCAGCTTACTTAAGAATTGCCACAATAAATAAAGATGAACGTGCTTTTTCTTCGACAGGCATTTTTTCGTGTATCCTGGACGTTTTTAGATGAAGACCTCGCGCCAGCAGAGATAACCTGCTGAATTGAATCAAATGAAACTGGTCATTTTGCTGAGAATACTGGAGAACCAGCTTCTAGTAAGGTGCAGCTGTCTATAAACATTGGGGAAGTGGCTGAAGACATCTTGGAAGATGCTGCAAATACTGGGGTATCTGCCGAACATATCCATTCTCAAGAAAATGACAGTAACTCTGCTCCCAAACAATGTCCATTGCAGAGTATAGAGTTCATTTATCCATTTCCTCAAAGCCAAAAGGAAAAGAATAAAGAGAAGCAAGACACATCAAAAGTCAGAAGTTTTTTTTAGCAACACCATTTAAAAATTATCTGATACAAAAATAAAAGTAGAGATTGGAGAAAGGAGAGAGAGAAAAGAAGAAATAAGAGTAAAATGGAAAATGTTGCAAAGAAACTTGATTTTTCAAAGCCATTTACATAAAAAAAATATCCTTACAAAAATCTGTCAAAAAAAATGAATAAACTTTTTGTGGAGGCTGTGGAGAATTGTTTTAAGAAGACCGGGTGTAAAGTGGCAGCTGTTCTGAATGGTGGCACAAAGCATGTTTGGGATATGATGAGCCTGGACCGTTCTTGTCTGATAGCTGCTAGTGCGTACTCTTAGATGCCAGCGCATACTCTTGGAATACAAGATGCGTACTTATAGACTATAGGGCGCATAAGAGTATTCATTTACATATCTCAATATAAACATTATTTTATCTGTTGAAATGAGATTATTTTAAGTTTTTGTGATGTTATATAAAGCAAGACGGAGCAATAGCTACAATAATGTATGTTATATTAATTACACTTTAAAAATATAGTGTTAATGGCTTAAAATGTGTTGGATGCCTTTCACTTACAACCCATTTCGATGGCCGCATAGACTAAAACGCTACTCTTGCAGTAAACTATACTGCTGATGAAGGGAAGATCAATGCTTGACTCTCGGTCAGGTGTACTGAGGCTTTTCCTAAAACGGTTTTCCACTCTTACTATCTACTTAAATGTGGGTACACTTCCTATGAATATAACCTTTCTCATCCCTAAAACAACTTTTGTAATTAGTACATAAGTGAATAACACGAAAGGCTAATGAGACGTAAAAAAAAGTAGATTTCATCACAGCCTAGTCTATCTAGAGTGAGTGATAAGCTTACATTTACAAATAGACTTTATATGATTACAGAAAGAACTGGTTTTATAACGAGTTTGCAAGCCATTAGTATAGTTATCTATGTGATATTAGTCTGTGCACCAGAGCGCCCCTGTCCTTCCCCTGGGGGCCGGCCACCGTGTCCTGTCAGATAGCACTGTAGCGGAGTGTTGCGGGAAAGAGGGGATGAAACAATGTGTGCATATTGTGGTCGGGATCGATGACCATGAGGGGATAACTCGGAATATAAACTCTGTTGTACGAAAGCGACTTAAGTAACAGATTTTTAAACTTATTAATTATAGGGAGTATTTGTATATATTGTGTTAAACAGTTTTGATTTAATATTTTCTTATTTACTTAACATTTCAATGTATTCGAATATGTAGGTGCTTTAATTTGTTATACATATTTAACTGCCTTTTGTTTGTTTTATATTCTATGAGGTTGAGGGAAAAACATGTTAGCCCCCATAGATTTAGGTGGGATGCACTCATTATTTAAAAGTCTATAAAATTCTGAAATCTAGCTATAAAAATGAATAAAGTATTTCTCGATAATAGATATCCTCAAGGTCTTACCTGACTATAAAAACTAGTAGTTCAATAAATAAACTACCAGAAATCACTGCTAACACGTTTTTTCATAAAATGAGGGTCATCGTGTTTTTGCCCCGACCCCCTCTATTATTACCTTGAATAATCCCTGTTTGTTTAATTTTATAAAATAAAAACGTATTTCAATTTTTTTTAAATCAAGAGCTCACAGTTCATGTGGCTTGAACGAGTCAAACACCTGCCTTTGTTAATATACGTATAATTACTCGAACAGTTTTTTTTTCCAATGTCATTGATTTATGTTATTACTAAAATCTAGCTATATCAAATTTACAATTCTGTTCTTAGTCAAGAAGTTAATACCATTTTTAAGTAGTTTTTTTCATTCTTTCTTTCAAAGTTATACACATTAATATTAATTCATGCATTTTAATATATTTTTGAGAATTTCAAATTATTAGTCCGGCTTTTATTCAATTGTTTCGATTTGCGGCTGAATGATTTTAATGAAGAATAACCAACGCAATCAAAACATTAATCAATTGACGTGGTTACACAATAGAGTGATTTGATACTTTGAATGCTATTGGGGCTTTTTAGGAATGGAAATGATTCTGCATAAACAGTACATAATTACAGAACCATCTAGTCATATGGAAAGGTTGATTAAACGTTAAAGTTGAATTGAGTTTAATACCCAAAATTAAAATCGCTTATAAATTTCTACTGTTATCATTGAAATTAATATTTTACAAGAGATTAGTGAAGTTTTTTTTACATATTAGTCGATAATACTAGTAACTTTGATTAGATATTTATACATTTATAAAACCAATCAGTTTCGTAGGACCCATCCAAACTATGAGCATTTTAACTAAACGTATGAGGTAGGTATGAGAAAGATGGAGATTTAGAGGAAATATACCCACATTTGTGTGGAGGGAAAGTGGGAAACAATTGAGTAGAGATCACCCTCCACACACCTTGCTGGGACTCGAAACCCAACCTCAACATCATAAACAAAACCATAAATAATTTACTTTTATGTTGTAAATAATTTAATAACAGCTTTATTATCATATCTAACATAGTAAATAGCACAAACCCCACTGTGCAAGAATTTAGATGTTGACCTAGAAATGTTATTTCTTTTTGAAATCTAGTCACTTTTTTCATCGCGTTTTAATTTATGTCCGTGCTATTCGCAAATATATATAATAATTTAGTTTTTATGCAAAAAAGAAGGAATAATTTAGATTAATTGTACCCCTATTTGTTTTGTGAGAAAATTGAAAACCGTTACCAGATTAAATTGATTAAAGATTAAAATGTACACACATTAGGAATTCGAACCCCAACCTCTACGTCAACGGTAAACAACCATATATTAGCTTTATTTACATCTATACCATGTGCCCACCTAAAAGAAACATGCAGGACTTTTGGTAGACAAACTATCTCTTAGCATTTTGATGATGAGGAGATCAGGGTTAAAATTTTGGCTAGGCGTACTGAGGATAATTTTTCTTATATACTTTGTAATTTTTGTAAGGAATATTTCCTCTATTCTATATCTTCTTATCTCTTCACAATTTTTGTAAATATGGGAACAGCCCAAAAGGGTTGTAATAAATGGTGAAATAAAAAACCATATATTGGTTCATTAACGTTGTAGCTGTTTTTTATCTCTTAACAAAAGCACCTCCGTTCTATAAAACTGAGATTAATGGCCAGAACGTTCGTTGTGCTGTACACATGACACCCTCTATCCGCAAATGTTAACACTATCATCGCCAATGGTGGCGGCCGCTCGGTCGGAATAGATCGCTAGCGGGCTCATGCCATGAAGTTTTTACTTTATTGCTGTCGTTTTGGGCTTTCGAAAACAATGTTGAAGTATATTTTTTTCCATCGCGTCTAAGTACCGGTTCAGGATATTTACATACATGATTATGCTAATGTAATAGGGTAGAATAAGGTAGAATTTTAGAGGAAATGTACCCACATTCGCATTTAGAAAGATTTGTTAAACCACTCAGGACAAACCACCACCATAGGCCTACACCCGAACGTATTGTGAATCCCAATCTCCCCATCACCAACAATCCAGTCTAACATGAAAGTGACGCGCTAGAGGACGTGACAACGATTACGGTTAAGTGTAACATAATTATTATTTACAATACCATTCCTACATTATTTTGAATCAAGCCTTAGTTAAATCCTAATAAATCAATGAATATCTTCAAAGAAGGTATTAATATAACTACATACAAACTCAGAAAATGTTTACTATATACTACAGATAAAGGAAAAAACCTGAAATATAATTCCATCTCAAACACATTATTTCGTAATTCAGATAAAGTACAAAATATTTTTTTTATTTCAAAACTTTGCATTTTAATTTGTACACAAACTTTCATATTTTATGTTTATTTATTTTTATTGCTCATATTTCCACCGGGCAAATTAAAATAATCCTCCTGAAGAAAATATAAAATATATCCCCATTTAACCAGGAGCATAAAAGTTCAGGCCAAGATATAATATAGGCATAGATAACTTTAATGGAATTACAGCCATCAAACGAAGTCAGCATTAAAATAACGTTCCTGGGTAACTTTGTTTCGGAATTAACGAAAATTGTTTGTTGGAATTGCTGAAAGCGGGTAAAGAATGCATTATAACAAAGGCTAGTTGGCTAAACGGCGAACTCCTTTTCATTTATTTTCTAGTATAAAGGGGGCATACAAATTCGAAGAATTCATTTTCAGACCGCGAGCTCCGTTTGATGTTTAATTTGGAAGATGGTGGTAGAGCCACGTGGATTGGGCATGAAGGGGTCGTTGTGTGGCCTGCTACAGTACATTTTTCATAGGAAAAGCCCCTTCTGACACTTAGAAAAGTGACTAGTTTTACCTAATATTTATTAATTTTTTAATTATTTGAGGTATTTAACGCGTACTTTCTGAACTGATCGATTATATCAGCACACAAGAATTTATAATAGTTTGAGATAGAGGAACTACCAATTTTGTTGGGAAATATATTTTAACCCGCGTCGCTGATCACATAGTCTAAGGTACTATCTCACAATATAAAAGACGGCTGAAGGCGAGGAGATCAGTTTAATGAATTTATTAGTAAAGGGTTTTCACTCTCCCTTTATGCAAATACGGGTACATTTACTCTAAATTCAACCATCCTAATTCCTAAAACATTAGTGTAATTAGTACATAGGCTTATAACCCAAACGAATAGTAAGATTCAGTGCTAAAAAGAGAGGGTATTTTCAAATACATTCTAAGGATCTTTTACATACCACAATCAACATGGAACCAACGGCTGTACCTCCCCTTCGAAGGAAGTTATGCAATACATTTTTATCGCTCAAGAAAAATTAGTTAACTCCAGCTGGGTTTGAACCCATGAACATTGGAGCCTGAGGAGGACACTTTACCCCAATATCACCAAGTTCGATTTCCCCAAATAATTTTTCAAATCATGCTATACACAATTGTCACTTTTGATAGATAGTATATACATCCCAAATTGTTAATAAGATGCATCGGGGGGAAAAAGTATATAAGTTAAAGTATCTATAAAATAATACAAATGAAATAATAAAATATTATCAATTTTAGACGCCAAAAAATGTACATTTTTTAAAAGACCTTCACAGGAAAGTTAGACCTTGTAGCTCGATCTCAGTTCATTATATTTATTTATATTAGGACACTTTGTACGCATATCCTGCAGCAGATAATTGATAATCCGATATCAAAATTGCACGCTGCCTATACAACCATGTGTACTGAAATGGGGCCATTTTTATCACTTAATATAAGCATTTACGGCACTTTTTTTTCATAATGAGAAAAATGATAAATATGTTCATTGTTAAAGTCGTGCCTTTCATTACCTTTTCTGCGTGCATCAGTTTTTTAGGTGTCTCATATTTCGTAAACTAAACATCAAACTGTGCCTTTTTAATATTTTTGTATTATCTCGTTATAAGGAATCACACTTCAAAAAGTATTGGTAGAACTTGAGCACACCCCTTGTGCAAAGCTAGGAAATGTTCTTATAACTGCGAGCAAAGTTGATTTAATTTTTTTTAAAGGCGTTACAGAGTGTGCCATGTATCTCCAATTCAATAAAGGTGGTGAAATATACTATTGTCTCGTAAATTATCTTGAGAATCAAACCACGTACCTACATTTTATATAAAATCTGCTACGTATCTTGCGTATCAAATAGTGTTTTGACATGATTAGGGATGGGACCTTTGAGTTCTCAAATACATCGAATCCTTAAGATTATTCAAAAGTCGAGAAAATATCAGCTTCAAGATTGGATTTTTTTTGCTAACATTTTCTATTGAAATCTATTTTAGAACGATTTAATATAATTTCCCGCCTTCCTACTACTGATCAAAATCTGTATATATGCCCTGAGAAAGCCTGCACTCATTATACTCTGGTTTTAGCGCGAGCTTATCTCATACTAACTGCATTATTATTAGTTCCACGTCTTACTACCCGTTCGGGTGGCACGCACTTACGCTAATGTGTAATGGTAGGGTGGCTGTGAGATGAAATTAAGGACCTACAGTTTAACGTGGGATCGGAACCACGGTGGAGGCCTGACATTCCCCACATTCACAAGTTGTGATCAATACACGTCTTTTCAGAGGTGAAGGAAGGGTTTGGCAATCAGATAAATCTGTGCTGGGACCGAGGGTTGGACCCCGGACGCCCAGCACAGAAATCTGACACCTTACCCCTAGACCCCCAGGTCACCTCTACTAACTGCAAGTACCCAGCGTTGCACAGGTATAAAACAAATCATTACTATACTAAACAGCACCTACTACTAATATTGAACAATATTGAATACTGTTTTAACATCACAAACTATAATTCACATGATTTACGTCCTTAGGTTCGTAATATGTTATGTAAAAGTTAAAAGAAAAAAGAACATTTACACCCTCAATTTTGCCTTTGTACTTGTGTACAGTTTCATCTTTCTAGAACTTTTCCCTCACTATGACGCATAACACCACACCACGTTGACGAAAAGAGATTTCTGTTGTATGCGTTTTGTAAAATAAAATGGTGCAACGCCCACCACGATGCAGCGCGGCGCGTTTATGATGGACGTGCAGGAATCATAGGCTTTATTCACGAGCTATCAGATAACGCAGTCATCTTCGACTCGGTAGTTGGCTGCGTTATCTGATAGCTCGTGAATAAAGCCGACGATTTCCGCACGTCCATCATGGACTCTGTCTTAAAATATGAGTGAAGAATGACCCTAGTAACTGGATGACTCCTGGATAGCTCAGTGTTAGAGCATTGCCGTACTAAACCAAAGGTGCCGGGTTCGATTTCCATGTCATTGTGTCATTTTTAAATTTTCAGACTATGATATCTAGCTGGAGAGTTGTTCTTTTAAAGCACAATAATAGCTTCGATTATTTGATTCTTAACAAAGTAGTCAGGATATGAGACAGGTATTATAACCCAGAATACCCCAGTTACGGGTAAACCAGAAAAATTTAAACTGACACCAATATGGCCTGAATACCTTTTATAAAAACTAATTTGTGATATTTTTTTTTTTGAACGTTGGTACAGTATTGTTTTTACTATTATATATTTAAAATAATCGAACTCTCTTCTATATATTTCGATGATTGTATTAAACTATCGTTTGTCACAATTTTATATAAAAAATGTATATATTATATATATATATATATATATATAAACTAGTTAAAATAAAATAAATTTAGAACTAATACTATATTGATTGCAATGTACCTCCTTCAGTGGCCACATGGTCAAAGAAAACGTCACTCGTGTTAGACTGCTGATAATAGAGAGATTAAGGGTCAAATCCCGGTTGGGTGCACTGAGGGTGGTTATTCCCTCTCCACGCAAATAAATGCACACTCCCTCTAGATTCAACCTTCCTAATCCCTAGCTCACTAGCTTTATTAGTAAATAAGCGTATAATCTGAACAGATAATAAGACGCAGTGCTAAAAATAAGTTTTATTACATAAGAAAATATTAAACTTTTAACTAAAAAAATCAGTTTTAACACTACAGCTTAATCTCGTGGATAAGGGCGATAGAGGTAGTTAGTACCTAGGGAGCGCAGCCGCGCTAATTGTGCGCCCAACCAACCAAGCGGTAGCCCCGTGTCTATCCCAGACCTAGTTCCGGGGACGTCCGGACAATTCAGACCATGTACAGCTCTGTTTACCCCCGCTTCGTTCTGAGTGGGTTGCAGTGTTTGCCGGGTGATGTTAGGATCCTTGCCAGGGTTTAAGAAGAGCGGCGGGGCTAAGGGGAGGGGGGGGGGCAAACCGGGAGTTGTTTGGAAACTTTCTTCCTCTCCCCTGTTTCACCCGGATGGCCCATACTCCCACTTCACCCCCATTCTCTTGTAACAAAGTTAGCGCCAGGCTCTCCACTGGGATCTCCAGATCTTTTTGGCTCTCTTTGACTCTTTCTTTCGTTTCAATAAAGTATAAAACTGCATCAACTCGTATCTCAAAGTTCCAGCATTATGATTATTAAAATAATATATAACAGGGAGATTTTTGACTCGAGATAAACTAGCAACATTTATAAGATAGTTTTGTGTGTGTATACAAATATTTAGAAATAAAATAAATATTCCCGGAAATGTTGGTGCCAGTTGACATCACCAACAATTTACCATTGCACTATCTTTTTTTATATAAAAAATTTTTGTTAAATGGAGCAGTACCCACGAACGACAGTATTGTCGTTGTGACTTCTTTGTGATAGTTACTTGTAGAAATACAATAATAAAAGTGTTTTCATTTTAACTATAAGTTCTGTGAGCAGTCCGACACTTAGCTCAGTCGGTATCGTGTCTGTCTACTGAGTTAAGGGTCACGGGTTTGATTCCTGGCATGGCCGAAAATTTATCATTGGTGAAATGTGGGTTTATCCTTTCACAATGATGAATTAACGGCTGGGGACTGGATGTTGTGCTTGTCCTAATATTTAGTTAGATTAAAAGAAATATGAAGCTACGACAGGCCTAGCAAGCTGGTAGGGGAAAATATACGGCTTGAATAAAAAACTGGTCCAGGCAATAGGCGGGAAACAGTAATGGATTTAAAATAAGTGTTTTGTGAGCAGAAGACCTCGCTGTCTCCACTCAAAAAATTCTAATACATCATAATAATAATAATTTAATATTGTGCTCATCTTTACCACAGTCTTAAGATTTCACTTTGGATTTTAAGTGAAATCTCTCCTATAATAATTTATCCTTGAATTTTAAGTTTAATGTTTTCATTGGTGATAAAGTTAAATACTAACACAAATGAAGGTTACAGGGGAATAAGGGGGAAAGTCACTTTACACATCTTTACAAAGATTACTTTTATATCTCAAACTCCATTAATACCCCAGAAAAAACATTTTTTTACTTTTTCTAGACACCTCGGAGAAAAAGTATTGTGATCGACAAACAAATCGAACTAGAGATTTTGATAAATTCGACATTCCACGAGCCTCTGAAACAAAAAAAGTGGTTGTCGCAATGCAGTCTATCTGTCTGTACCTCGGGCTAGAGCCAAAACTATTTTACAGATTGGGCTCAAACCTGGTATCTGGGGTTTTTATAAAGGCCCAAAGTTTTTTGGAATTATATATCCAACCTTAAATTCAAGGGTAGTTTACTGAAGAGCAAAAAGAGAAAGAATCAATTTTCTCGAAATTTATTTTAACGGTTTTGATTAAATATAATATCTAGACATTCATGGCTTCTCAGGTACATTACTTAGGTCATTATATAAGTCATGAAGGACTAAAATGTGATCATCAGTTAGTCGAAGCCGTCAAAAACTACGCCATTTCGAAAAACGTCAAAGAACTTCAATCATTTTTAGGGTTGTCAAACGTTTATCGTAGGTTCATTGAAAACTATGCCAGGAAAGCTTAGCCCCTAACTAAAACACTAATAAATGAAGTAAAGTTCGAGTGGTATCCCAGATTGCAGTGGCGCTATGGAAGCTTTAAAAAACGCATTGACTTCATCTCCAGTATTAATTTTCCCTGATTTTGAAAAACTATTTATTTTGTCTACAGATGCTAGTAACTATGCACTTGGTTGTGTGTTATCCCAAGAGGTTGAAGGTAAAGAACACCCTGTTGCTTTGGCATTCCGCCAACTGAACCAAGCAGAAATTAATTATAGCACCACGGATAAAGAGCTTCTAGGAGTCATGTGGAGTGTCAATAAATTCCGTCGCTACCTACTGGGCAAACCCTTTAAAATAATGACGGATGATGCCGCTATTAAGTGGTTACTAGGTCTATAAGACCCTAGCGGTCGTTTAATGAGATGTAGTTTACGTCTTAGTGAATATATATAAACGGTGTGTCATCGACCAGGAAAATTCCATGGAAATGCTGACGGTCTAAGTAGAAAAATAGGAACCATCGAACTCAGTACCCAAGAGGACCTAATGAAGCAGCAATCTCAAGATGCCGATTGTTAAATTTGGAGAAACAACCCAAGTTTCCAGGAGATTAATGACTTAATTTTTCGAGAAACAAGGTACGGAAAGCGCATTGTGATACCTGAGTCAAAACGTGACGACGTGTTAAAAGAATGTCATGACTCAGTTTTAGCCAGTCACAGTGGTAAGAGAACTACGAACTACAGGTGGCACGAAAGTACTGGTGGCCAAAGTGACGTCACGATGTAGATAACTACGTCCAATGATGCATCTCATGCAATCAGAGAAACAAATATGGTAAAACAAAAGCATCACTACAAGACTACCCGAAAAAAAACTCCGTTTGAAAGAATTGGTTTAGATATGGTCGGTCCCTTACCAAAAGCCAGATACAACAATATATATATATATATATTTTAACGATGATGACCATTTTTCTAGGTATCTAGTGATGATATCTATACCTGATCAGAGTGCAGAGAGAATAGCGAGGATGTTTATTTTACACTAGGTGTTTAAGTTTGGGACACCCTTATTTCTTATCAGTGACCAGGGTTCGAACATCATGTCAAAACTAATGGTGCAAGTTTGCAAATGCCTCAATGTCACTAAACTTAGAACTACCCCAGCACACCCAAAGGGAAATGGCCACGTTGAACGAGTACACCAAACAATTTCTAAAACGATGAGACATTTTGTAAATAGCCGACATGATAATTGGGATATATTTTTGCTTTAAGTGGTTACAGCCTATAACACCAGGCTACATTCTATCACAAAAATGACTCCATATGAAATTGTTTATGGGCGAATGCTGATGACCCCGTTTGATTCAGTGACGCTTCCACTGAACTCAAACGAACACGTGAGCAACCTTGCTGAAAAAACTGCAAAGTGTGTGGAAAATTTTCAAGAGAATAAATCATCTAGCGTTCCAACAACAGGCAGCTCAGTATAATAAGAAGAGTGTAGTGTCCAAATACAGAGTTGGGGACTTAGTAAATCCTTCTTTCTTTCATTAGTATTTTTTTTATTATTCTCAATTAATATATATTTACATACAAGTACATCATTCTAATCCAGTTATAAAACGTGGTCGGATAAAAAAAAAGCCAACTTCAGTATAAGGGACCATATTTAGTGTTACAAGTGTTGTCACCGGTAACCATTAAAGTGCAGCTGCCCTTTCGCACTATTATTGTTCACACAAATAGGGTTAAGCCATATTTGGTTAAGTTATTCTCTGTACCTTGTGATAGCGACGCTGAAATACGGTTGAGAGGTCATCCAGGAAAGACGCCACTGGTTCCCGAGGACGCCAGTAAGGCACTTGGTGGCCCTAGCAGCGGTTTGAGGTTCGATGCCAGCCGACCCCGACCAGTCACGCGGGAGAGCCAGCTTGCCAGGAGAAAGGACGCCAACCCCCCGCCCCCCCAACGTCATCAGAGCACCCCTCCCATTTTTATAACCTCAGAAGGCGCAAGTAAAATGTTTGCTTTAGTGTTTTATTTTTGTGTATTTTCCAATGCGTTAAGTGAAGCAACGAAAATTAGTGAATCACCTAATGAAGTGATGTTTGAAATAAGGTAATCATAGTTTTATCTGATAACATTTTTAAAGAAGTAGTAAATTTTGACTTGATGAATTAAATATATAAAACACTAAACTGTTTAACTTGGTAAACAAAATTTATATTTATATAAATGTATATGTATAAACATATATTTATTTATACCGGGTCTCCTGAATTTCTCTTAAAGACTATGACGAAACGTAGTATTGTTGCACGGTTGGACCCAAAGCATTTGTCTGATAGGGAAACTCTTTTATCCGCTTCACGGATGTGTTTACGTTTTTGAGCACCACCATTTTAGGTCCTGTGTTGTATAAGGCTGTATTATATTGTAATTTTGTCAAATCTTATGTTATAAGATTATGCCTCGTGTTATTAATGGGAACTTATTTACTATTGTTAAACATAGGAGATCTATTCTTTGTTGGTCAAATCAGGGGCCGCGAGTCGGCGTGCTTATTCTTTTAACTCTAGTTGAAATGTTTAACGTTAGTTTTCCTAACTATAATGAACTTTTCTATTTTTGTTCTATTACGCCCATTTATGGCTGTTAACATATTATTTATCTAGAACATTTTGTCTATTACTCTGATAAATTGAGAGTCACCGATGACGACTAGCTAATATATTTTTGATATTACCATAATTTAGGGTTTACTATCGCCATCTTTCATTGTTATTGTTATCCATACCACATTTGTGCGAAGGTCAATTTAACCATAATTGTTTAATGTGTTTGTTTGGCCATTTATGAACTTAGGGAGGCGTCCCGTATTTTTGTTGTGTTATTATTACTCTTCGGCCATTGTGTATGGAAACAGTGCCTAACGATGGACATGCCTCACTCTCTCATATAGCCTTTTTTTGTTTGTTAATGTTTTAGTAGGCCTGCTCCTACCATTGTACCCCCAATACCTACGCAGGCACAATCTATTGTTGTTACCTTGCCAGACTTATCTAGTAACTAGTGTTAAGTATAGTAACCACCTAAGTCAAATAAGTGTCTCATAAGTACGTTAAGTACGTTTCCTACCTATGACGTCATGGCAAGTAAAGATAGGATTTCTCATGTTATTTAATTTACCATCTATTCATCGAGTTTTAAGGATATACAATTGAAACTAAAACAAAAAATTCTTAAAAATAGTCCTACAGTTTCACACAGTTATTATTTTTACCTTGAACTAGCTTTTTTGAACCCATATTTTGTATAAATCATCTACAACATAAGTTATTAGGCTTGGTAAAAAAAATGACCTCTAGGCATCTTCCTACCAGGATTTAGATTAAAAAATTCCTTGGTAACAAATGTCTATCTAGATTAGAAAACAATAATAAGATAATTTTAAAAAGCAAGTCAATGTTTTCAAGGTGTAAATAGCACAGTGATTGTGTAAATTTGTCAGAAGAAGAGGGTGAATGCTATAAGTTGATAAACAATAAACTATGAAGGATAAACTGCTCATTTGCTTCCCTCTATTTCTGTTTCGTATTTTGGCATCCAAGTGTGATAGCGCTTATCAAAGTGCTAGGTGCGTCAAGTTAAGATGCAACCCGCTTCACAAAATATCTTCAAAATCTCAAAGTAGGCAACATTGTTATGACAAAATAAATCAAGGGAATGCTTGGAATGAAAATGTTAAAAATATCTTCTAAAACTTTGAGGGGGTAGGAGTAGATGAAAAATGAAATTAAACTGGTTATTAAGCTATTTTATTTTGTAGAAGAGCCTATTTTAACTAAATTTTGTTCTGAAACAACACAAGGTTTCAATTTGAAACTGCAGTAAAGTGTCGTTCGTGTGAACAGATGCAAATAACGACGACAAAATCACGTTCGTACAGAAACCTAGCCCTCGTTTTTAACATAGACCCTTTCTCCATTGATTGAGTTGGGTCTGTTCGAGGCTCTAGCGTTGGTCATCCATAGCTTTCCTTTGAATCTTTCTATCTCACTTTAGTTAGCTTTTTGGTGGATTATATTTGTAGCAAACTTTATATTAAGTTTAGTTTTCACTAAAGATGCCAAAATCTTTTGAGATATTAAAAAAACAGCGTTAAAAGTATAAAATTTCAAAACAGTTTCAAAAACTTTGCTAAAAAGACAGAGAATTTTATATTTATATAATTTACGTTAATCAGTGAATATATGTACTATATTATGGCCATTTTACAGATATAATAAAAAAAAGGTTGAGGTCTCTAAACAAATATTTTGGACTGTAGGTTTGTACAAAACTTTTGAAATGTCCTTGGAATTTACTATAAACTTCATGGTTGGGACCAGAAATAAAGATGATTAGGTGTTTATCGTCTAAGAATGACGATTAGTAAATCCATATTTTAAAAAGTAAATCAACAATCAAATTAATCTGCTTGGTTGTTATTAGACCACCTCTGTGGTTTAGTTATTAGAGTTCCTGTCTACAGATTCACAGGTCCCAAGTTCGATCCCTAACGCTTTCAGATTTTTCTGTGAAGCAGGGGGCCTGGAAGGGGTACAAACTCAACCTCGTGAGGACAAATGAGGAGTTTCTTGAATAAAGAAGTAGCGGCTTCGGTCTAGAAATCTAATATTGACGGCCGGAGGGTTCGCTGTGAGGACAACATGATATACTATCCACAAATGTTGTCATTATCTTCGCCAACATGCTGCGTCTGATTGGTCGGTGTAGCTCACTTGCAGTGTGACGTCGTAGAGTTTTTAATTTTTTACTAAACTAGCTTCTCAAATACGCACGTTAGGTTTTTTGTTTTTAATTGTGGTCAGGATGTTCAACTGCGTGTCAAAAAGGCTATGGGTACAGTTTTACCATCTTCGTAGTTGAATAGTTGGTGAGCATCCCTGGTTCCATCCGGCGTGTTTTCATGGCTGAGTTGCTATAGAGCCGTGGGTCTCATTTACTTCCCACCAAAACCCACAAATATGTATTTTTTAATGAACCATTTGAGAAGTTGTAAACATTTAGTTTGGTAAATTTACATATCATCAAAACGAAAACTAAGTACCCCCTAATACTATTTTTTTTTAAGATTTATAAAAGTTTATACATAAATTATGGGTAGCAAATGGGTAGTAAGACGCAGTGGTAAAAATGTATATATATGTATCAATTATAAATAAAATCTTACTTTTAAAGTAATAATTTAGTTATCAATAAATTAACGAGAAAAGTGAGGGTGATGTATTTCAGAAGTTTGTTTAAAATCTAGAGTATAGGATGTATTTGCTTATCTTAGATGGTTTTCAACATGAGCAACAGTTAACCTGTTCCGACAGATATTTTTTATATTGTTCATATCAGGGAATTCTGATTCACATTCATTTGTAGACCAACCCAAACATAATAAAAAAATAAAAAAGCAAGTTTCTTACAATTTGTAAATTTAGTCCAAAAACTACACATTTACACTACGCGTTTAATTAGTCCCCTTGGTGCAGACGGACATCCTTCTTAGGTCACATTTTGCCCGTGGGCCGGCTATTGAGAACCAATGTTATAGAGTCTTAAGGGTCTATTCGACTGTGTTCTCAAACCAGGGAACCAGTAATATGAAATGTATTAGTTTTATATTGGATCAATTTGAAGTATGCACTACTTCCAGCTACGGTTATTCATTAATGTTTGGTTTTGCTACCCTAGGTTATGTTCATAGTTCCAATTATGATATAACAATCTGTTTATAAATTGAAAGTTGTGCTTAGTAATACTTCATTTTACAAACTATTTGGAAATATTTATTAATTGTGGTCAATTTAGTTGGTAAAATAATTATGTTTATAAAGGCAAGTTAATTTCGCATTGATTATAACTAATTCGTCTAGCCTACTTTTTAATTTATATATTTCTCAATATATTTTAGTCACCTTTAATAATATAAAAATTTATAACACATAAATATTTAACTTCCTAAAAACAATCACTTATTAGAATTAACCATTGAAGATATGTAAAGTATTCATTAAAAATGGCTTTAATGCATGTATGTTCAATAATTAATAAATTGTCAAAACATTCATAAAAATAAATATATGTGTTTGTGCACTATAGTACATATAAAATGGCTTCCTTCTATTTTTGTGTTTAGTTTTCTCACAGTGCTCTAATAAGAAATCGGAGCGTCTTCAATTCCTCTTTCAACACATAGACACACATACACGAACTCCTCCAGGATCCAACAAACTCAAGCGCTCAACTTATTTCCTCTGGGTATTCCTGTTATCATTTGTCGAGATGAAACAAGGTAAATGTTTTAAATTGTCTTAGTTTAAGAGTTTCAGTGGGACCATCCATTGCATTAACTTTATTTCAGCTTGGTCGAAATAAAATGAGTACTTTTCTTTGTTTTTTCCTTACATGGAAACAAGAGAAATATAGAATGTACTCTTTATTAATTCATATTGCAATTACTATTACATCTAGAATAAAGTTTATTTAAAGTTTATACTTTGTTGTTTTTTATAATAATATAACGTGATGTTAGCTTGTACTCAATAGAACATCACATTATCTCATAAAATAGAAATTGCCCAATTAAATTTTTTTACTGTGTCCTTCTATCCATCGGGGGATATTCACATTTATCCATGCAAATGGGGTAGGTATAAGGAAGGTATTATATTAAATTATTATTATAATGGGATTAGAACAACTTAATGAAGATTATAATGACACTAACCTCCTTGACCTTGTTTTTCTCATTTTCACCACCCCTCTATTACTCAAAGCTCTCATTCACTAGTAAATATTGATTTAGCTCATCCACCCTTATTGATTTCACTAGATGTACCTATTGCTACTAAAATTAATGACACCCCTAATACATATATTGAATATGCACATGGTGATTACCTTAATCTCTACAATGACCTGGCTACTACTGATTGGTCTTGTGTTTATTTTACTAAGGATGTTAATTTGGCTGTAGATAATTTTACCAAGTTAGTCTAAAAGAAAATCAGAACGCATATTCCTCAAATTACCATTCTTAATTCATCCAAATACCCTAATTGGTTTTCTTCTACACTTAAATACTATATAAGAAAAAGACAATTTTTTCAAAAAGTTTAAACAAACAAATAATAGTGTATTCTATTCTCATTTTTCTCACTTTCGTAAATTAGTCAAAACTACTTTGATTATAGACAGAGCCAACTGGATGAACTCAATTGAAAATAGTATTAATTGCAAACCTAAAGATTTTTGAATTAAAAAAAAAAAATCGTATGAATAAAGTTTTCCCATCCAACCTAGAAATTAATGGCAAGTCTATAGCGGATCCTTTATTAATTGCTAATGAGTTTGG